>JABUQX010142307.1:0-17926 GCA_015478945.1 Trachelipus rathkii
CAGTAATACTTCGTTCAGTTGGAATTGGGTGTTTAACCGTTTTCGCATTTATCATTGAAACGCTTAGCGTTTTCGTGCGCCATTCATATATATATATATATATATATATATATATATATATATATATATATATATATATATATATATATATATATATATATATATATATATATAGTACTATATCTAACTCTTATATATATATATATATATATATATATATATATATATAACTACTGCTATATATATACCATATATATATATATATATATATATATAATTTTATTTATAATATTATTATTGTATTATTATTTACTATTTATATTTATATATATATATATATATATATATATATATATATATATATATAACATATATAATATAATATAATAATATATATATATATATATCTTTATATTATATATATATATAAAAATATATAAATATGTAATATATATATATTTATATATATATATAATATATATATATATAATAATAATATATATATAATAATAATAACTTAATAACTATATATATATATGCTAACTTTTTCTATGTAATATATATGTAATATATATGTAATAATAATAATAATATATATATAATATATATATGTATATATATATATATTCGGTATATCATGTATGTAGCATGTATAGCATATATGCTATATGTATAATAACAGTAATAACCAGCCTTAATAATAATAACTGCTCACTCTGCTATAATATAATAATATAGTAATAATATACATAATATATATATATATATATATATATAGGTAATAATATCTTATCTTATATATATATAATAACAATAATATAATAACCAATAACAACTATACATACATACATACATATTATATATATATATATATATATATATATAATATATATATATATATATACATATATATATAAATATATATATATATGTGTACGATGTATATGTATATATAATATATATATGTATATTATATATATGCTGTATATATATATATGTAATAATATATATATAATTCTTTTATATAACCAATAATATATAACAACCTTATATATGTAACCAATATAGCAATATGTATATCTTTCAGTAACCAGCAATGTGTAACAATAATATATGTATGAAATATATGCTGCTGTAATAATAGCCAGCAGCCAGCTGCTGTAATAACTTAGTATAACTATGTACCTTAGTAGCATGTAATAGCAGCAACGTAGCCAGCCAATAGCCAGCAACCGCCTTATAGTAATAATATGAAATAACCTTAATATATATGTATAGTAACATATGGAAACAGCAGCCAGCCTTAGCTAACCTTAACATATATATAATATAGCTTGTATATATAGCCTTATAACTTAATAACATATATATAACATATATATATATATAATAACACTATATATATATATAACAACTAATATATATATATTCGGTTTATAACTAATAATAGCCAACTATATGTATAATATGTAATATATGTATATATATAACAACTTATATACTGTATATGTAACAACATATATATGTATATACCAACAACCAACAATAGCCAGCATATATATCCTCTTCAAGAAGGATTCTTCAAATACTGTCAGCCACACCAAGCATCTTTCTCCAGACATCCCTCTCCCTGCACTATTCCTCTTCTCTTCAGCACTCATTTTTGGTAGCTGACATCTTTCAAAAGAGTCCTCCACCGACTCCGCCCATCTCTCTTCTTCAGTCTTCCCACTTAAAGCCTTCTTGCCCTCTGGTGTCCACATTCCCAGCTCTTCTTTTTGGCATTCTCCTGCTCTATCCTCTCAGATGTCCCCATCATCTCAATCTCCCCACATCAATCTTCAGTTTCCATCTTCTTCACCCTATATCTTCTCTAATTACTTTATTCCTTATTCTGTCTCTTCTACTCTTTCCAATCATAGTTCTTAATACCCTCATCTCACCCTTGTATTCTACTCTCCTCTCTTCTCGTTGTTGTCCATGTTTCCGCTCCGTACAGCAGTGTCGAGGTCAGTATACTGTTAAAAAGTACACTTTTTAACTTCTATTCCCGACATTCTATCTTTCATCATGGATTTTACCGCTTTTATAATAACTAATCCATACTTTTCCATTCTCCGCGTAATCTCTCCTCCTCCCCTTCTGTTAAAACATCCTCCGAGATAATTGCAGGTATTTACCGCCTTCAACTCATCCTCTCTCACCACAATCCTCATCCCCTCCTCATTTCCCAAGGTTACTGTTAATATCTCTGTCTTTTGTACGTTCATCTTCATCCCTGCTTCCTCCAACTCCTTCGCAAACAACTCCACCACCTCTCGAATTCCTCTCTCTAGCTCCAACTTGC
The DNA here is from genome assembly GCA_015478945.1 of Trachelipus rathkii. Lineage (NCBI taxonomy): Eukaryota > Metazoa > Arthropoda > Malacostraca > Isopoda > Trachelipodidae > Trachelipus > Trachelipus rathkii. Next base: position 2,348 of record JABUQX010142307.1, read on the forward strand.
CAGATCGTCCGCATACGCCATTATGTCCCGTTCAAATTCTCCCAGTCTCTCTTTCACTTTCCTTATCACCACGTCTAAATATAATATAAACATCAGTGGCGATAAAATACTTCCCTGCTTCACTCCGGTTTTCACAACAAACCATCTATCGTTCTCTCACTAGGTTCTAACATTACAACTGCATTTCTCATAAATACTTTCTATTGCCTTCTTTAATCTACCCTTCACACAATAATTCCTCTCCATAGCTCTCCAGAGCTTTTTCCTTGGCACCGAATCAAATGCCTTTTGCAGATCGATGAAAGCTACAAAGAATCTCTTGCCATATTCCAGCATCTTCTCCGAGACCATTCTCAGTGTGAATAAGAGATCCGTCGTTCCTCTTCCTCTTCTATACCAGTACTGCTCTTCTCCGAGTCTTGGCTCTACCTTCTCTCTCAACCTCCTCTCCAATATTCTTTCGTATATTTTCGTCAGATGGTCCATCAGTGAAATGCCTCTATAATTATTACAACTTCCTGCATCTCCTTTATCTTTATATATCGGTATTATTATTGCTTTGCCTCACCTTTCCGGCACCTTTCCCTCTCTCCAACACTTGTTCATCAAACTGATGATTCTCCCTCTCAGCTCCTCTCCTCCCTCCACCCCCAACTCCACAGCCACTCCATCCTCTCCTGGAGCTTTACCCTTCTTCATCTTTTTTATAGCCTCCTCATCTTTTTTATAGCCTCCTCATATTCCTCCTCCCTCACCTGATCTGCAGCTTCTTCCTCTTGTTCTCTGTATTCTACATTTAGCAGATCTTCATAGTATTCGGTCCATCTATCATTTCTTTCTTCTGGTCTCACAAGAATCTCTCCGTTTCTATCTTTTATATTTCTAGTTGCGGTTTTTGGTTTCTATACGCCTTCGCCATCTTAAATGGCTTTTTCTTCCCTTCGCCCACATCTCTCCGTTATTTCTCCTGCCATATATATATATATATATATATATATAACTAACATGCCTGCTATATATATATATATATATATATATATATATATATATACTGCTGCTGCTGCTCCTTAACTGCTGCTCTTGCTGCTGCTAGCTATATATATATATATATATATATAACACCATATATATATATAATTTAACTTCATTTGAAATATAACCACTTGTGAAAGTCGCAGCCCCCCCCGAAAAATCTTCAAACTTGGCAGGCCTTTTTTATATTGTACAACAATGTTGCATCCAATGTTTCAAGCCGCTACGTCTAAGGGGGTGGGGGGTCTCCGCCCCCAAAACCTAAAAATGGTTTAGAAGGTTGAAAATTGGTGAGTGTATAGAAGAGAATAAATGAAATAGAATGGCTATGTTAAATTATTGGCGAACCATATGGAGCCGGAACCGGAGCGCTTCGGTGGTTGCGGTGCCAGAATGGAATTCTGACTCCAACGACAAATGAAGTGTCTACATCTATGTTTTCAATGCTGATGTAGAACTCATTTTTGAGGGTTTCAGAACCCTAGCTGGTTCTAGCTTCTAGCACGACATGTCCTACATCCCTAGAATACACCCAATATTAGTGCCTACCCTATGTTATAAGGTACGTGGAGTCGTTGGTGTATATCAGAAGGTGTTAGGATGCTTCCTTCCATAAGTTAGTACCCAACCCCATTTTCTAGCACTTCTAGCAATGACATGTCCTACGTCATAGAATACACCTGATATTAGTGTCTACTCCTATGTTTCGAGGTATGAGGATTCGATCAGTGTGTATTAGAAGTTGTTAGGATGGTTAATTCCTTATATGAGTTAATACCCCTACCCTTTTCTAGTGTAAGTGACCAGCTTTGTTATTTTCAATTTAGAGTTGAACTTGGTGTCTATCCTTTTTTCGAGGTATGCCAGAGGTTGGATTTCAGGCATTACCGAGGTGGATCAACTTTCCTTAAAGTCTTTTTGCACCGGTAGTTGCAGGTGCTCATATATATTTTTAGTTTTTAAAAGCTTTCAAGTTAAGATATTCTCTTCAAACGGGCTACCATGGTTGTTGAAGGTGCAGGATGTCATGTAGGTACCTGCCCTAACTTGAGTTCCTGTATGTAACTGTCCTAACCTCACACCTACACCTACACACACACACACACAAACACACACACACACACGGATACGTATACACACACGCACACCCGCTAGGCTACTTATACACACATACACCCCGCCATTGATACATACACCCACCCTAGCTCACACCTACACCTACACATACACACACACTATGACACTTATACACACATACACACACCCATAGACACTCACCCATAGACACTTACACTCACCCATATACACTTACACTCACACACACACACACACTCGATATTTTGATGCCTCAACTTTGATGCCTCAGCTTTGATGCCTCAACTTTGATGCCTCAGCTTTGATGACTCATCTTTGATGCCTCAGCTTTGATGACTCATCTTTGTTACTGGAAAAAAAGAAGGAGGAGGAGTAAGAAGAAGAAGAAGAAGAAGAAGAAAAAGAAGAAAGAAAAGAAAGAAAGAAGAAGAAAGATTTCTGAGGTGTTTGAGGGAATCAGAGCATGCGTTGAGGTGTTAGTGCGGTGCAGAGTTTACATTAGGTGCCAGAGCAGGAGCTGATGGTGGAGCCAGACTGGAATTCTGGCTCCAGTTGCATATTGAGTCAATTGAGGTGTGTTTATATATGTTTCAAAGGACATAGATTCCGAATTTTGGGGTGTCGTAACCCCAAAATGAGTTCGAGGACCCCTTGAGTGGGTCCTCAGCTGGAAAAAAAGAAGAAAATTACAGAGTACAAGACAGAGAAAAGATGAAGGAAGGAAATAGAAGTTTCGTAAGATAGAACAAATGAGTCATTGGAGCTATCGGTATCGGCACCGGTGCAGGGTCGGTGCGGTGCCGAGTTAGTAAATATGTGCTTATCACCATAATATTAGTGTGTTTATATATGTCTTCAGTGATGTAGAATATGAATAACATAGTTTCAATACACTCAAAGGTGTCTAGGGACACCAATTGAGATGGGGGCCGAACCCCAAAATGTGGTTTTTACCCTTTTAAATGAAATTTTAAAAGGATATAAGTTAATAATACATAGACTTACGCTCTATCAACAGCCCCATGTTGCATAAATATATGTAGCAACAGCCCTATGTTGTACAAATATATATGAAACTTAACACAGAGAACTTAAGTGGTACTCTCTTAGTCATACACAATGGTATACATATGTTGTACAACTGAGATATTCAAGTCAAAACTTGCACTCGACTTGCTTAATGTATGCTATATCAGGTCCCTATATAAAGCTGTATGTATGTGTATCTGTATGCATGTGTATATGTGTATGTGTGTATATGTATGTTTATTTCAGGGCTGCGGAGTCGGAGTCGGAGTCGTGGAGTCGGAGTCGTGGAGTCGTGCAATTTTTCAGGAGTCGGAGTCGGAGTCGAAAATTCAAAAATTGTGCAAGTGGAGTCGGAGTCGGAGTTGGAGTCGAAAATTCCTGTGTAAGAGGAGTCGGAGTCGGAGTCGGAGTCGAAAATTTATAGATCTATTATTATTATTATTATTATTATTATTATTATTATTATTATTATTATTATTATTATTATTATTATTATTATTATTATTATTATTATTATTATTATTATTATTATTATTATTATTATTATTATTATTATTATGTGTAATTAAAAATGTCGTTATAATTTTAGGAAAGGGAATTTTCATTTGTTTCTTGCAAAGTTTTGCTAATTTATATATATATATATATATATATATATATATATATATATATATATATATATATATACTTATATATATGTGTATTTAACCAACCAACCAATAGCAACTTAATAACATAACTATATATATATATAACCTGCTGCTCAACAGCAATATATATGCTTATATATCATTATCATCATCATCATCATCATCTTCCTCTTCTTTCCCCACAGACTGAGGGTAAGGTTCGTGACATGCATCGGAAAAGAAAAGTAGTAGAAGAATATGACACCAGTGAAAAAAAAGTCTAGCCTTACCGCCCCCCCTGTATATCTATTAGTGAGAATTCGTCGCAGTCAGAAAATCCACCCTAGAGCTTCATGGAACCGCGACGGACCCTAACTATGGCATATCGTCAGTGTAGGGTTAATCCCTTTGGCCCAGGTGGGCACAACCATACTACACCTCACCGAAACTGCCATTCTGCCACCCTTTCATGCACTTTTTCTTCCTTACTCTGCTAAACTCATATTTCTCTCCTGCAGACATTCCTTTACTGACTCAATCCACTTTTTATTCGGTCTTCCAGCCGATCGATTTCCAACACACTCACCACTATATATCCGCTTAACCAACCGACTATCATTCATCCATTCCACATGACCATACCATCTCAACGTACGTTCATTTATTTTCTCATTTATCCCTTTCTTCACACCACACAACTCTCTAATACGTTCACTCCTCATTTTATCAATTTTTCTCACACCTAGCAGGCCCTTAAGATTGTGTAAGCAGGCTTGATGCCTCAGCCCGAGGGCTGAGGTCTTGATCCCTCCCTTCCGGAGGTAATGCCTTACACACCCCTTCGGGTGCTACCCCATGAGGGATTCATTCATTTAGCAAGTGGTGAAACCCTGGGGTATCTCTAAGTGGAAGATGTATTCCTTTAGATACTTTATTATGTATGCTATTTTGGGTTTCTTTTATTTTACATATGGGGGGCGTATCCTATGTATATGTTTAAGCTATATAAATATATATATATATATATATATATATATATATATATATATATACTGCTGTAATATATATATATATATATATATATATATATATATATGCTGCTGCTGCTAACTTATGCTGCTATATAACTTAACTTATGCTCTAACTTCTTTCTTTTTATATATATATATATGTATATTAGTGTAATAATACCATAACCACCTTGTATATATATATATATATATATATATATATAATAACAATATAATAATAATATTAAAATATGCTATATATATATATATATATATATATATATATATATATATATATATATATATATATATATATATATATATATATATATATATATATATATATATTTAGTAAGACTTTGTATGCTATTTTCATTTTGGACATATCCGTTATCTATATTTACCCTGTTCTGTGATTGGCTGAAATATCCTATACCTTTCCGTGATTGGTTGAAATATCCCTTATCTCTTAGACTTGTGTTTGTTCCAGTAATATTGCCTTATCTTTTCTCTCGAGACTTATTTTATCGTCATATTCGTTTTAGATTTGAACGTGGTAGAAGGTTGTGCTCTGTCTTAAAATGATTTTTTGTTAAATATTACTATGTTAATGCGAAAAAACTTTGGTACGTTAGCATTTATTCGTTAGTCAGTATGATAATTAGACAGGGTTATGATAAATTTTGCTAAATATTACCATGTTAATGTAAAATTAGCATTGATATGTTACAGATATGCTTGAAAAAGTGTGAATAGGTTACGTTTTGTATGTAATGTTAGCTGTTTACATTATTAAGTATGGAACTTTGCTAATGTAAAACAGTTTATTCGTGTTTAAGGTATGTTAATTTTGTCGTTGTATATTATATTCTTAGTTCAGGTGTTGCTATGTTGGCTTTATTAATGTAAAAACATTGTTACTTTAACATATATTCGTGTTTGTGTGTGTGTGTGTGTGTGTGTGTGTGTGTGTGTGTCTGTGGCATTTATTCTTAATTCATTACAATAGTTAGGTTAGGATAAGTTAAATCTTTGTTAAATATTACTATGTTAATGTAAAATAACATTGATATGTTAAAGACATGTATGAAAAAGTGTAAATAGGTTACGTTGTATGCTATTTTGGTTACTGCTGTTAAGTATGGAAATTTGTTGATGTTAGCTGTTTATTCGTGCTTAAAGTATGCTGTATTTAGGTTTGTCGTTGTACATTATATTCTTAGTTTAGATGATGCTAAGTAAGCTTCTTAAAGTAAAAAATTTGTTACGTTGCTCAAATATTCCTCTGTGTGTGTGTGTGTGTGTGTGTGTGTATGTGTGTGTGTGTGTCTGTGTGTGTGTGTGTGTGTGTGATTCATTTATTCTTAGTTCATTACAATCGTTAGGTTAGGATACGATAAATCTTTGTTAAATATTACTATGTTAATGTAAAATTAACATTGATATGTTAAAGACATGCATGAAAAAGTGTGAATATGTTACGTTTTTGTATGCTATGTTAGTTACTTTACTGCTGTTAAGTATGGAAATTTGTTAATGTTAGCTGTTTATATATATATATATATATATATATATATATATATATATATATATATATATATATATATATATATATATATATATATATATATATATATATATATATATATATATATATATAAAAAGTCTACCACCATGTCTCTTAAGTGTTACAAATTAAAATATATTTATTTAAGTCTAAGTTTTTAAAAAAAAAAAGTTTTAGAAAAAGGGTAATGTGAAATACAAATGTATATGATTGAACAGAAAAAAATAAGGAGTGACATATATTTTTATTAATAGTAAGTATGGTAAAGCAGTAAAACATGAGGTGGGTGGGGGTGGGGGATGGGGCCCCTGGAGGCTGTTTGCTCTACTGCTTTACTGCTTTACTGCTTTAGGGTCCATAAAAAGCATGTTTTTCATGAAAATTTGACATCTTTTTCCTAGAAACAATGTTTTTTAAAAAATGTTTTTCAAAAAACAAAAATGTTTTCATCAAAAGACAATGTTTTTCAAAAACATTTGTATTTAATACATGAAAAATATAAATCTTATCCTTCGACATGAAAATTTAACTTTAACTTTAACTTTATCTCCAACTTTAACTCTAACTTTAACTTTAACTCTAACTTTGGTAATGAAACAGCTTTTCTATAAATAAAATACCTCAGTTTGAAATAAAAATGTAAGACTATGTGTATACGACCTCTAACTAAACATACACATACATATACACATGCATACACATACACATACATACATCTTTATATAGGGACTTGATATAGCATACATTAAACAAGTCGAGTGCAAGTTTTGACTTGAATATCTCAGTTGTACAACATATGTATACCATTGTGTATGACTAAGAGAGTACCACTTAAGTTCTCTGTGTTAAGTTTCATATATTTGTACAACATAGGGCTGTTGCTACATATATTTATGCAACATGGGGCTGTTGATAGAGCGTAAGTCTATGTATTATTAACTTATATCCTTTTAAAATTTCATTTAAAAGGGTAAAAACCACATTTTGGGGTTCGGCCCCCATCTCAATTGGAGTCCCTAGACACCTTTGAGTGTATTGAAACTATGTTATTCATATTCTACATCACTGAAAACATATATAAACACATATTATGATGATAAGCACATTTTACTAACTCGGCACCGCACCGACCCTACTCGGTGCCGATACCGATCTTCAGTAGGCTGTTTGTTTACCATAACACAGAAACTTCCTAATTCCTTCCTTCATCTTTTCTCTGTCTTGTACTCTGTAATTTTCTTCTTTTTCCAGCTGAGGACCACTCAAGGGTTCCTCAGACTCATTGCTGAGGGTTGCAGGCACAAAATTCCCGGGGCATCTATGTCCTTTGAAACATATATAAACACACCTCAATTGACTCAATATGGCTGGGTGAGAATTCCAATTAAGGCTCACTCATCCTGCAGCTTAAAACAAGCTCATGTTGCTCCGTCATATAGGAGACTTCTTTTTTTTATTCTTTCTCCTCCTTCTTTTTCTTCCTTCTTCTTCTTCTTCTTCTTCTTCTTCTTCTTCTTCTTCTTCTTCTTCTTCTTCTTCTTCTTCTTCTATTTAATAACTTCTTCTTCTTCTTCTTCTTCTTCATATTATTCTTCATACTGCTTCTTCTTCTTCTTCTTCTTCTTCTTACTCCTCCTCCTTCTTTTTCAGTAACAAAAGAATGAGTCATCAAAGCTGAGGCCTCAAAGATGATTCATCAAAGCTGAGGCATCAATCAAGGTTGAGGCATCAAAGCTGAGGCATCAAGGAGATTGAGCATCAAAATATCGAGTGTGTGTGTGTGTGTGAGTGTAAGTGTATATGGGTGAGTGTAAGTGTCTATGGGTGAGTGTAAGTGTCTATGGGTGGGTGTAAGTGTGTATAAGTGTCATAGTGTGTGTGTGTATGTGTAGGTGTAGGTATGAGCTAGGGTGGAGTGTATGTATCAATGGGGGGGTGTATGTGTGTATAATAAGTAGCCTAGCGGGTGTGTGATGTGTTGTAGTAGCCCTAGCGGGTGTGTGTATACATATCCGTGTGTGTGTGTGTGTGTAGGTGTGAGGTTAGGACAGTTACATACAGGAACTCAAGTTAGGGCAGGTACCTACATGACATCCTACACCTTCAACAACCATGGTAGCCCGTTTGAAGAGAATATCTTAACTTGAAAGCTTTTAAAAACCAAAAAATATATATGAGCACCACCTTTTTCCGGGGTGCAAGAAGACCCATTTAAGGAAGCTTTGATCACTCGGTATGTGCCTGAAACCAACTCCTGGCATACTCGAAAAACATAGGAATAGACACCAAGTTCAACTCTCTAGCTCGAAAAATAACAAAGTTGAATACTTACACTAGAAAAGGGGGGTAGGGGTACTAACTCACTTAAGAGGGCCAACATCTAGCAACTTGTAATATACACCGATCGAATCCTCATACCTCGAAACATAGGAGTAGACACTAATATCAGGTGTATTCTATGACGTAGGACATGTCATTGCTAGAAAATGGGGTTGGGTACTAACTCATGGAAGGAAGCATCCTAACACCTTCTGATATACACGCAATCGACTCCACGTACATATAACATAGGAGTAGGCACTAATATTAGGTGTGCGACTACAGGATAGTTTGTATCGTGCCACGAGCTAAAATTAGCTAAGGCCAGCTGAAACCCTCAAAAATGAGTTCTACACCATTTAAAACATATATAAAGGTACCTCCTTTGATTCAATATGTAGCTGGAGCCAAATTTTATTTTGGCACCAGCAACCACCAGCTCCGGTTCCGTCTCCATATGGTTCGCCAATTAATTTAACATAGCCATTCTATTTCATTTATTTTCTTCTATACACTCACCAATTTTCAAAATTCTAAGTCCATTTTTAGGTTTTTGGGGGGCGAAGACCCCCCACCCCCCTGCGGCTTGAAACATTGGATGCAACAATGTTGCAACATATAAAGAAGGCATGCCAAGTTTGAAGAGGATACAATGTCTCTAACACCTCTTTTGCTAAGATGTGACATTTGGTGTCGATTGATACCAAATAAATGACACCCCGGTGGGGGTATGGGGACTCTGGCGTTCAGGAAAGTAACTACGGGAATCTCATTTTTGAGACATTCTACCCGTCATGATAGGTTTTTGACGAAGGGTAAGCCCTCTACGAAAAACGCATGTTGGTGCGTTCTAAAACCGCAACGGCTGAAACGCCGCGCTCGGCAATAGCGGCAATCGACTCGGCATACCTCAAAACATACTAGACAACACTGAACTCGGCTTCATAGCTCCAGAAACAAAAATGTTGCACATGTGCATTAGAAAAGGGGGGTAGGGTAATATCTAATACTAACTCTTGTTAGGAATGAATCGATTCCGTCGTAAACCACAGAAATCGATTCAACAGTGTCGATTATGTATTAATCGATACCAATATCGGGTATATTCCGTCACACTACGATATATCGCACTAGAAGGGTTAGAAAGGGGGGTGGGGTACTAACTCGTAGAAGGAACCAACCTAGCACATTCTAATATACACCAATCGAATTCTCATACCTTATAACATAGGGATAGACACCAATATTAGCCGTATTCTATGACGTAGGACATGACATGCTAGAAAAGGCTAGAAAAGGGGGGTGGGGTAATAACTCGTAGAAGGAAGCATCCTAGCACATTCTAATATACACCAATCGATTCACCGTACCTTATAACCTAGGGATAGACACCAATATTAGCCGTATTCTATGATGTAGGATATGTCGTGCTAGAAAAGGCTAGAAAAGGGAGGCGGGGGCTAACTCATACAAGGAACCATTCTAGCACCTTCTAATACACACTAATCGATTCCCCGTACAGAATAACATAGGAGTAGACACTAATATCGGGTGTATTCTATCATATAGGTCGGCATGTGCTAGAAGCTAGAAACAGGTCCACTTTTTGCGGTTTTGCGGTTTCTAGTATACAGTCCAAATCTGTATATTACTACTATGCTCGATGCTTAACGACTTAGCTATCCCCCAACCCAACCCCAACTAGGGTTGGGGGATAGCTCAGTCGTAAAGCATCAAGCATATTTTGTACCAAAAGATGCTATTGGATGCTTACTTCAACTCTCAAAAAATAGCTTTGACAGGAGCAGAATCAAATTTGTGCCACATTTGATACACGGAAAATCCAATATCACGTAATAATTATTATCGGAAAACTTTAAATTATTTTCAAAAACAAAATTGTAGTAATTTTTTTTAACAAATCACTGTATCTTAAAATGCGCTTAAAATTCATTTTATATATTTCTAAAATTTAAACGGAAAAATTGTAGTCAAATAAATTAATGAAAAAAATAAGAATAATGATTAAATAAGAAGTGGGTATTTTTCAAGCAATGTTGCTGTTTATGTTTGTCCTAATTAAGTATTTATTTTATTTAAATTGCAAGGTAACTAACAGAATGCAGAATACATTTAAAATGCAACCTCATAAAGGAATGCCACAAAGATATATACAAACAAATATATATACGTGTTTGTAATTTATGTGAAATTAGTAATTTTTGATGCGAATTATTACAAAAATGTAGTATTTTTTTTATAACAATAATAATGTTGAAAATTTAATATGCGCATACCTATAAATTACCAAGATACCATAATTAGACGTAGTCATAAGCTAAAAGTAGCGGAGAAACGGCACTTTCGTTACTTTTACTTTCATTTCAAAGAAACGGAATAACGATAACGGAGTTACTTTCCCAAGCAGCGGAGTAACGGTAACGGAATTACATTTTTAAGTAATGATGCCCACCTATATATATATATATATATATATATATATATATATATATATATATATATATATATATATATATATATATATATATATATATATATATATATATATATATATATATATATAACTATATATATATAATATATATATAAATACTATCTTCTTATATACTGCTATATATATATAATAATATATATTATATATATATATATATATAAATATATATATATATATATATATAACAACCAACATAATATATATATATATATATATATATATATATATATATATATATATATATATATATATATATATATATATATAAGGACGTGAACGCAGAATTTTCGTTAGGGAGGGGCCCAAATAGACTGAAAATAAAAGTCATTTTTCCAAACACTGTCAGCCAAGATTTGAAGGCATATATTGACATAATATTTTCAAATTACATTTACCTCTTAAAATATATATGTTAATATTGAAATTTTGATTATATTTCAAAACAAAAGTTACGAAATTACAAAGAAAATTACAGAATCTAGTCTTACATTTATTTTACGATTAATGTACTTGAAGTACTTGTACTACGACAATATTAGACGTCGTGGATTTGCAGAAAATTTTCCGACAACTGCCACTTCAATTTCAGCTTTCTTCTCCAAAACTAATTTTCTGTGAACACTCAAAGGACAAAGTCCATTCAACCTGGAATCGGTCATCGTCGACTTAGTCCATGTTTTAACTGTTCTCAAAGTGCTGAATGTTCTTCCAATTGTACTTGTTGAGCTATTGATAAAACTAAGGCATTTTTAATTATTGGGGGAAAATGCCGTTACTTGCTTAATAACTTTAACTATTTCCAATTTTTTAGTTCCTCATGAACGAGCTTTTTTTTCCTCCAATTCACATACCAGAGTTTAACCTCACATTGAAGTCCTCTCAGTTCATAAAAGTCTTCAAATACTTTGATTTTCTCTTCAAATTCCTTATATGCACGGGCAAGCATCAGCGACGGATGAAGTAATTAAAGAGAAAAAGCTGCTGAATTCTCTTCCAAGAATCTGCTCTCCAAGGAAACTGTGAAAGAATCCAGGTATGGTATTAGAATAGTCCTCATTCAATATTCTTCATCGGTGGTAGCAGGAGGATTTGAGCGATGTATCTGGCGATCTACCACACTTGGTGGCTGAAGATCAACCATAAGGTTTTCAACTATCTGCTTTATCCTTGTATAAATTTTTTTTGTCGTATCCTTGGTATCGTTATCGTATCGTTTTATAGTATCATATTCTTCACATGGTTCGAACATTGAAGAAGGTCTAAACTCTTCGACTGTAGATATTCTCGACTGGCTCCAATAAAGCCAAATATTTGGCTATAATGCAGGATGAAATAAAAAAAAACAGGTCTTGTGGCAGCACAATACAGTTAAAATGCATTACCTAGTTTTCCAGACCCTGAACTATATCCACAAAATGCGTCATGGATATTGAAATAATGCGATAGTTTTCAGACCATCGCGTCTCGCAAAATGCTGGAATACTGTTTATGTATTTTCTTCTCAAAACGGATTCAAGAAAGAAATTGACAATGTCTTTAGTAGTGGATACAGTATTGCGGATTTCAGATACAGAGTTCAGATCATTTACTACAAGATTAAGTCGATGACTCGCACAATAAAAATATAAATTTTTTTGTATTTTTTTCTCATTATTCTCTGTACTCCTCCTTCTTTCCCTGCCATAACTGTGCAACCATCGTAACCTAGTCCAACGCACTTGTTTGGATCTAGGCCATTCATGTCAAGAAAACAATCAATAGCGCTTGCTATGGTTTTTGCATCCATTGCTTCTAATAATGAAAATCCAATAAATTCTTCACGAAGGCACATTTCCGTCTCATCCAAAAATCTGAATCCAATAGGTAATTGTTCATTCCCAGATATATCAGATATTTCGTCAGATAAAACAGAATATTTAAATGCTTTTTTAACATCTGCAATGACCACGTCTGTCACAACACTAATACATAGATCAATAATTTCATTTTGTATTCTTGGTGATTTATAAGAAGCATTTTTTGCTCCATCTGTAAGACGTTTCAACTCATTATTTCCAGAATCTATTTGCAAACGAATTAGATCTTCGAAAATATCTTCATGTTGTTCTGTACCTCGTAGAGGTAAATAATGTATCCCACAAAAAATAATTGTTGTTATTGCAGATGAAATTAACATTTTGTTTTCTGTCAAGAGCGCCTGATGTCCAGTTACCATTTGCATGTTCACTGCTACCTTTTCCAAGAAGGATTTTGCTGCTCTATTTCGCTTATCGTGCAGCTTTTAAGTGCCACCTACTTTCAACATGGCTCTTGCAATACTTATTAATATTCTTGAATTTCGTGAAGGGTTTCACAACAAAGGAACTCTGAACCCCCTGTATAGGCCTTGCGGGAAAAAGAACGCAATGCAGACAGAGTTCTCCCTTCAAATATTTTGAAAATACCAGCCAGGGAAGATATCTTTCAAGCCAACTATGCACGAATTTCTTTTTGAGATTTGTAGCGTCATTTGCAAAACCATAACTTGGAGGAGGTTTCAATGATTTTTCAGCATTACTTTTTTTGTATCAGATGGCATAACGCCGGATTTCCCTACCAATTTCCCTAAGTCATTGTCTTCCTCATACACCTTCTGCTTTGAAGTTGAAGGGCCCAACTCTGATTGTTTATCAAAAACTACCTTCTCTTTCTCGCTATCACTAGGCCCAGGAGGGCTAGGGCTGATTCGCTTTCTCTTCTCAGAAACAGCGAAATTAATATATATATATATATATATATATATATATATATATATATATATATATATATATATATATATATATATATATATATACTCTATCTTTATCTTTACTCTATATATATATATATGTATATATATAGACTTTATTAATATAGCATGTTCTAATAGTTTAGAATTTAAGTTTGAAAAGATTAAAGGTATGTGTGGTTGGGACGTATGGTCCATCTGAGGAAACGTTGAAGAGAGTACGATTTTGGGATAATCTGAATGATGTTCTGGATGGGGTGAGTAGGAGCTTCAGATTGATAGTTTTGGGGGGACCTGAATGGTTGGATAGGTGATCAAAAGGGATGGTATAACAGGTGGTTTGGGGTGGCGGAGAAAATGAGAATGGTAGGAAGGTGATTGATTTCCTTGGGAAAGAGAGGTATGTGTGTAAGTAATACTTTTCTTTAAGCACAAGAGTATCCATAAAAATACTAGTAAAGTTGGTGTGGGTAGAGATGGTATCAGAAATAAAAAACATGATTGATTTTAATTGTTGGTGAAAGAAGATGTTGAAAGTATGTGTTGGATGTTAAAAATCAGTTGGGGGTTTAGGAATGGGATTATCGGATCATATGTTGTTCTATGTAAATACGTTAGTGGGGGCTTGGATGGAAAGGAAGGTAAGAAAAGTAGGTAAAATTAAGAGTGAGAAGTTAAAAGTGAGCAAGACAATAAGGATAAGAATGTATCGCAAAAGAGCGCTCGCTAGTAAAACGGTTGGATGTGAAGGGGTGAAGAAGTTGATACTGAACAAATCTCGGGGCAAATGAAGGGAAGCAAGCTGTTAGTAGGGCAAAGGAGGTATGTGGATGTGCTAAAGTAGGAGAAAGTAAGAATGTTAACAGTGAATGGTGGAATGAAGAGGTGATGAAAAGCAGTTAAAGGTATTCTTTCAGATGGTTGGATGTACTAAAAGCAAATGATGAAGAATCAAAAGAAATAAGATGGAATTATATAAGGAGGAAAAGAAATACTAAAGGTGTATACGTAGGAGAAAACAAGAGGTAAATGAACAGTTTGGAAGGAGGATGAATGGGGACTTACAAGGGAATAGGGAAGCTCTTCTGGAAGGAAGCGTGAAAGGTTAAAGAATGAGAATAAGGGGAATCTACTTAGAATAATGAATAGAGATGATAGGTGCTTTTTGTAACTGATGAAATGGGATTTGTGGAGTGTGAAAGAACACTTCGAAAATCGGCACAATATAAACAGTAATGAAGAGGTATTAGTGAATTTTGTGTTTGATGGTGCAAGAAGAAATAGGCATTTGGGGATGAGGTTATTGGCAGAGGAGGTAATGGGTGGAGTGAAAAAAGTTTAAGAATGGTAAATCTGCAGGTATAAATAGAAATTACTGGTGAAATGATCAGAACGGAGGCAGATGATGACTGATTGGTTAGTGTTGTTTTATAAAGACAACGTTTATAGGATCAGGTATAGTTCAAGTTAGAGGAAACGTATGGTTTTCAAACAATTTTGAGAGTTTCGTTGAACTAGAAGTTGGAGGGGAATAAAGTTTATTGAAGTGTTGTAGGAAGGTATATGCTGGTATTTTGGTCGAAAAAGAGTGCGTCGAAGTGACTGAGGACTGATTG
>JABUQX010142309.1:0-2500 GCA_015478945.1 Trachelipus rathkii
AAATATATATATAACTTAACATATATATATATATATATATATATATATATATATATATATATATATATATAGCAACAAATAAAGTCATTGAACAATTGATGATTATATGCTATAATTTTAAGATTAATCAAAGGAATATTAGCATGTTTAAATCTACTTACTTGCTTTACAAACTTATATATTTGTTTATATCTTATTTATATATTTATATATGCATATTTTATTTATATATTTATATATATTTATATATATTTACTTTTATATATTATTATATATATTTAAATATATATATATATATATATATATATATATATATATATATATATAAATATATATATATATATATATATATATACAATAACTGTATATATATATAACATATATACTATATATGTTATATTTATATATATATATAATATATATATATATATAACAACAATATATATATATATAGCCTTATAACAACTCTTCATATATATATCTTTGCACTATATATATACCTTACTATATATATATATATATATATATATAGCATAACCTGTATAATAACAACATATAGCATATATATAACAACACTTAGCTAGCGCCTGTCTATATATATATATATATGCTATATGCCCAACCTTCCTCATCTCCTAATTATATCCACTGGTTTTCAGCATACCCAACCTATATAAAATCTGACACTCTTTCTTCACTATTTTTGCTCACTTTACGTATATGTTCCCCCTCTCCCTAAAAACAGAAATTAATTTCCTATTCTCAGCGTTCACCAAATTACAATATCCTCATTACTTTATAGTTTCAGCCCTAAAAAAAAAGCAAAGAAAAAGTTTTACAGAACCTCTAACAACAACCGTTCAAATCCCCCTACATCCTACTTACCTATCCCCCAACCTCTTAAAACATCTGTAAAACACATAATTCCGAAAAATATCCTTTTCACCCAATCGAATATCTTTCCCTTAAAAAAAGATCTCATCCCCCCTAAGATTTAAAAACCAAGACACAATTGAATGCGTATACCAGGTGCCATGCAGTGGTTGCAACCAGGGTTGTGGAGTTGGAGGCGGAGTCGAGGAGTCGGTAGTTTTGGAGTCCCTCTTTATCAAAACTATCAACCCATCTCTTAATAATAATAATAGTTCAATAAAGCTTTTTATTTCATGACATTGTTAGTGCAGCTTCAAAACCATTATTTGTGTATTATTATTATTATTATTATTATTATTATTATTATTATTATTATTATTATTATTATTATTATTATTATTATTATTATTATTATTATTATTATTATTATAAATTATTATTATTATTATTATTATTATAAAAGTTTTTTATTTTATTTCCAACGTTCTAAATATTTATTTTTGTACATAATTTAATTTCCTTGAAATAATCTTTGAAAATAATTTACAGGAGAAGAAGAAGATATATTTACATAGATTTCCCGACGCGTTTCGTCTCTATACTTGAGACATCTTCAGAGGATTATTTCTTGTAAGCGAATAAGTCTTTAAATTGATATATAATAAGTAAATCAAATGATATTGAGTCTGATTGATAAATACATAAAATTTTATGTTAATGTCTGGTTGCGTGTTTTGATGTAGAAGGCCTTCGCAGTTTTAAGTTTCTGAACTTCACACAAGCCGTATAATATTGTGAAGTGTTTAGAAATATTACTAATAGTTGATTGACCATGTGCCGTATTGAAATGTTCAAAGATTTTGCTGGGACTGTAGAGATGTTGATATGACCTGTCCGACAATCTATTCTTCGTGTAACCAATATATGTCGACGTACAGTCTAACTCAGGGCAGTTAAATTGGTACACAACGTGATGGTTGTCGGGCAAAGCATCTCTTGTGCTAAAGGAAGATGACAGTTGTTTGGACTTATGGTATAGTCTGACTTTAATTTTTGAGGTGTCTTTAGTTTTGAGGTGAGAATTCAAAATATTACGAATGCACTTCTCTTCCTTATTGACAAATAGCATTGGAGGTTTTGAAGAAGAAATTTATCGAATTTTTCTGATTATTTTTACTTTCTTTATTAAATATTTCATTATTTGATTTAACTATGAAAGAGTTATTAAGATATGGTCGGATAATGCTGTTCAGATATTGGGCAATTTCGTGAGTAACCGTTCCGCACATAGATATTACAGGTCTCAAAGGTGAATTTTCTGAGTTTTTGTGTATTTTAGGCAATCCATATATATATATATATATACTCCTAACATATCTATCTATATATATATATATATATATATATATATATATATATATCTTTCTTCTTCTTACTATATTATATATATATATATATATATATATATATATTTCTTTGCTCTTAACAATGTGTGTACTCTCTCTATATATATATATATATATATATAAAATAATATAATATATATATATACTTATCTTTCTATCTATATTTATCTATATATATATATATATATGTATAAAATATATATATATGTAATATGAAATAT
>JABUQX010142309.1:7500-10398 GCA_015478945.1 Trachelipus rathkii
TGTATTAGTGAGTAGGGTAGTGAGTGAAGTGGGAGTGGTAGGTAGTAAGTAGGTGGAGTGGGGTGGTGGAAATTGTGGGTGGTAGGTGGGGTGAGTGGTGAGTGGTAGGTGAGTGGGGTGGGTGAGTATGATGAGTAATAGTGAGTGAGTGGAATTAGTTTAGTGGAGTGGAGTGGGTGTGGGAGTGGGAGTGAGTGGGTGGAATTGGAGTAAGTGGAGTAAAGTGGAGTGAGTGGGTGAGTGGGTTGAAGTGGTGGTGGAGGGTGAAGTGAGTGAAATTGGGTAAGTGAAACTGGGCTTGGACGTAAGAGTAGTGTGAGCTAGAGTGAGTGGAGTGGTGAGTGAAATTGAAGTGGTAGATTAATTGAAATTGAGTGAATTAAATTAGTGGGTGTAGTGGGTGGTAAATTGGAGTGATTGGAAATTGCAGGTGAAGGGTAGGTGAGTAAAGTGAGTGAAGGAGTGGTGAGTGAGTGAGTGAGTGGGTGAGTGGTAGTGTCAATTCAGTGGTAAGGTGAAGTGGGTGGTGAGTGGTGGAGTGGGTAGGTGGAGTGTGAAATTCAGTGGTAAATTGAGGGTGGGTCAGTGGGTGGAATTGGCGTCAAAGTAGTAAGTAAGTAATGTAGTAGCATTAAATTAGTAAGTAAATAAGTAATCTGAAAATAAGTAATGAGTAAGTAAGTAAGTAAGTAGGTAAGTAGTAAGTAATAAAAGTAAGTAAATAAATAAATATATAAAAAAAACAAGAAAAAAATAAAAAAATAAATAAATAAATAAAATAGAAAAAAAAATAAACAATAAATAAAATGTAAATAAATAAATGAAATAAATGAATAATAACTTATATATATATGTATATATATATATATATGTATCTGTAACAACACTAATATATATACTTTCATACATATATATCTTTTTATGTATACTAATAACATATATATATATATATTTATTTATTTATTTCAGCTATTCTTAACATTACTGACCCCAGACCTTTACTCTTCTCTATATAATATTAATAATATATATATAATATATATACTATATAACTGCTATAATATATAACATAATAATAACAGCAATAAATATATATAACAATAATACTCTTCTGTATATATAATTTATTTATTTATTTTATTTATTTTTATTTATTTATACACCACCATTTCTCGTATGGCTGCACGGTGGTGTTGGTGGATGATAATTATTTAAAAATATCACCACCATTCATGAAAATAACAAAATGATTGGAGTTTTTCAGCATCTTGCCACCAGGACCAGACGAAGAGATTTCTTCTTATGATTCAACGACGTGGACCGTCGATGCTAGAGTGTTGCGAGCTAACAAATAAATAAACTTCCATAGGGCAGCACATAGTGAAGCTTCAAGCGACGCTTTATGCATCTTTGTGAATCTTGAGCATCGATTTATTTTGGGGCGGGGTTTTATTTGACTCTTTATAGAGATGCTAACCATTAAAAGTTTAAAAGACACAGAGTTTAATTAAGAGTTTTTCTTCTGCTCAGTTACTCCAGTTATATAAGGGTCGTATCCGCCCATGTATGGAGTACTGTTCTCACATTTTTGGGGGTTCCGGTTCCATTCTTATTTTGGATAGGATTGGGTGTAAGGTCAAGAGACTAACAAACTGTCCCCTACTTTCAAACTCCCTTGACCCTCTGATTCTGCGACTTGACATTGGCACCCTATCTCTTTTCTATAAGTATTACAACGGCAGGTGCTCGAGGAGTTGACCTCTTGCATTCCTCCATTCCTCCACCATTACGTCGCCCTCGTAGCACAAGAGGTGCCTTGCATTCACATGAATTTTGTGAGTATTGGAAACTCGCGGCTTGCTCCTTGTGGTGCCTCGATCTTTGCACCCACATCTGTTCTTTGGAGGCCCTTGCTTTCATCTGCTTTCCATACTGTATTCAATCTTTCTCTCTTTAAAAACCACGTCTGCGTCCACCTGAGGAATTTGCATTAGGCTTGAGATTGGGTAGGTTTTCCTTAATTTTATTTTTTGCCCCCTCCTTGAAAAGGGCCTTGCCCATGAGTGGAGATAGCTTTTAAAATGGTTTATATATATATATATATATATATATATATATATATATATAGCTATAATGTATATATATAATAATAATAATAATAATAATATATATATATATATATAATATAATAACAATATATATATATATCTTCTTCTTCTTAAATGTAATAATGATAAAAGCCTTATAATAATAATATATATATATATGTAATATCAATATAATAATAATAGTGACTCATATATAAGAATATGTATATCAATTGCTCAATATATATATATATATATATAATAATAATATATATATATATATATATATATATATATATATATATATATATATATATATCCTTAATGTGGTGACATTTTAAAAATGGTGTAGGACGATTTTGTTTTGGTTTCTATTTGTTTCAATTGAATTTTAGATGATTTTCAATTAAAAAATTAGCCTTTTTTGGCACTTTTTTTATTTTGGAAGTTTTTGATGATTATGAGAGGGTAGGTTAGGTTATGCTACATTAGGCTAAGCTTAGTTAGGATAGGTTAGAAAAGGATAAGATAGGTTAGATTAGGTTAGCCAAAAAATGACAAAAAAAAGCGATTTTTTTTAATGAAAATCATCTGAAATTCAATCGAAGCATATAAGAACAAAAAATAATTGTCCTATATCTATTTTTAACAAAGATTTGAATGGGTCACGTGAAAAAACAGCTTATATATATATATATATATATATATATATATATATAGATATATATATATATATATATATATATATATATATATATATATATATATATATATATATTAGTGGATAAAGATATACTATATGCTGTAGTGT
>JABUQX010142310.1:0-11409 GCA_015478945.1 Trachelipus rathkii
CATGAAACGCTGGATTCATTAATTCAGGTGTTTAACCGTTTCATTCATTGGCTCTTTCGCGTTTTTCGTGCGCCATCGTAGTTAATATTATTATTAAGCAGGACTAATTAATATTTATTAGTAATGCCCAGTGAATTGAAAGATGGTGAAGAAAATCATGAGATTTGTATATATTATAAAAATAAAAACAGAATTTTATTGGCAATAGCTTTCGACCTAAATCAACGCGGCCCTCTTTCAGTTGTTTCTTAGCCAAGACTAAAATAAAATTAAGGTAGGCAAATATTTTGAAATCATTGGTGGTTTAGAAACAAACTACAATGATTTCAAATGTCATGCTAACCCTGCGAACTCTTGCACTAAGCACTGACCCAGCCGGGCACACTTCAAATCTCAGGCAAAACCTACCTCTTTGATACCTCTTCTTGTGCCTGTAACGACTTATTACAATTGGAGCTTAACGAGAGAGAAAAAAATTCCGGAAATATATGAAGACTACATGAAGGCTAATATCAAGAAGATACAACTTAAATTTATGCAACGCTGTCTCAAAAATCTAGTCATTCCTAGAACAATGATACCATCTTCTATCAACTACAATAATCATGATTGTTTCCTGGAAATATTTATTTTCGGAAACATTCCTCATGGCCTTCCGAAGAGGAAAGTTTATATGTTGGCTTCTTCAAAAATGTTTAAAAAGAATGATTAATTATGTGAATAGGGCAAGTGAATGGCGATTATAAAGAGCAAAGCATTCCAAGCACAGGAAGTGCATAAATAATTTCAATTAAGAGATAGTGTGTCAGGCAAATATGGTCGTCAATGGGGTCCAAAGTTATCTAAAATTTAAACAAACCGTGAACAAATTATAAATCTTTCTAATTATCAATTAACTAAAGATCAACAGATACTACTGGGATACGGACTATCGTTTTCTTTACAGCAGAAAGATCCCATCAAAAGATTCATTACCGACTTTGAATTATGGAAAAAATCTAAGACGAACCTACACTATAATTTTGACTTTTTAAAAGGTATAATAACTCCAACATTCTCAACCACTCATATCTTAATAAATTCCCACATTATTTTTATGATAGCTTCCTACTATAACGTCGTTTCACTACCCAGGTCAGACAAAGGAAACAACATTGTTATTCTCAACCACCACGAATACATCACTAAATGCAACACAATTCTTGATGACAGTAACACATACTCCAAACTTACCACTAACCCATTGAAAACTCACAAAACCTCTTCGGCAGTGACTTAAAAACACTCTTTCAGATATCCCCTTCTACATAATGAACTAAATCCACTCTACTACTTAAACTATCACAATTCTATGATGTCCCCAAAGACACACAAACAAAGCAAACCCGCTCTAGACCTATATACTCTACAATATTGACTCCATCGCACACAAACTATCAAAAATGTGGATTTTGTTTGAGTAAAACAATATTTTATCAAAGTTAACATTTCCTTTCACATGTAAAAACTTACCGAAGATTTTATTTTTAAACAAAAACATGCTTCACCAATACACATAACCTTCTCAGTTTCGACGTTGCCATTATTCACATCACTTTGGCTTCCCTTTCACCATATCTTCTCTTCTAGAACCCTTCACTTGCGAAATAGAAACAAATGCTCTCTCGTACTTCTCTCATCAAGCAGCTTATCACTCTCTCTTAGAAACGCTAACTGTTTTTCATTTTAATAATTCATTCTAAGAAACCGCCTTCCTGGCGGCCGGCTTCGGATTTTGCACCATCGGCCCATCTGCATCTTTATGGAGTCTTATTGAACTTTTTATATCACGCTTTACATCCTCTTCTTTAATTTCCTTCTGGTTTAGATGTTGATGATGTTTTGCCGCAGTACCTTAACATCAACCCTTTAGGATATTCTCACACACACATTAATGGCGCTTTTATGCACCTAACGCCAAAAATTTACTATTGAAAGATTCAACAATACCCTTCCCTTTTCTTGCGATAACGATGATTTGGACCCGACAATACCTTGAATTTTCCATACAGAGAAACCCTGCGACACTTACTTTTGTTGGTTTATAAGTATCCTATTAACACCAGTGGGTACATTATCGTCCCTTTTTCTAAGAGCTTTAAGAATTTGTTCCGTCTTTGGGATACCATAGAATTGATTTCATCTTTTCCACTTTTTGAAATTATCTTACCACATGCATCATCAATATTAAATTCCCCGCATTACATGAGCAAATCTAAATGCAACACACAAAACACACAGTAAACAGAACTCCACTTCTTTCTCTTTTTGCCCCCCACCTATCCACTTGGCTTATGTAAACAATTTCAGCTTCTAGAGATTTCATTACAGGTACCCAACATTTTGCTAAAGAATCATGCAAACCTCACACACACAAGCAGTAATTACCCTATCGATAATGGTTTACAGATTCATGTCTAAACTAATAATACATATATTGAAACACAGCGACACACCGCCATACCAGCATGAATGACGACCTTCAACTTGACAGTCTACCAACTCTGCTCTGCCATTCATGAATACACAATCATGCCGGGCTCATAAACCACAGCGAAGCACCCATTATTCATTGATGACTTACCTTTATGGGAAAAATTTCTGAATCTTTTTGTATTGCTTCAGCTTACAGGATAATTTCAATCACTGAGACCTAAATACCTACCTGTGGTCCATCTTAAATACTAACATTTTTCAAACTGCCTCTTAACTTTCCAAATCTTTAGGCAAAGAAGAAACTACAATGATTTCCAGGCTCTTTACATATAATTCAAATTTTAATTTTGTTAGTCACCTTGAAATAATATATATGAAGGGCCGCGTTGAGTTGGGCGAGAAGCTGATACTGTTTTGGAGCATTTTTATATTATGTAATGCTGGAATCTCAATTTGGTTTCCCTCAACAGGTCTCAATGCAATGTTGAATTTTTTTATAATGGGATTTTTTCCTAGAAAACACAATGTTGAAATAATAACCATACATATATATATATATATATATATATATATATACATATATATAAATCTATGTATATACTATAATATATATATCTTATTTACCATATATATATATACATATATAATAATATATCATTATATATATAACCATATTTTTCATATATTATAATATATATATATATATATATAATATATATATATATATATATATATCTTATATAATATATATATATCATATATATTCTTCATATTCTTGCATGCGTAACACGATCTAGCGCGGCACATACAATGTTTATTTTTCATACTCAATATAAATGGTCATATTAATAAATTTTTGGATGTTACTATTTTAGCTGTAGCAAACAATATTTTTCACAACGATAATGTTAACTCAAGAACCCAGTGTAACCAGTATTGTAACGCCTCTTCGCTATTACTAAACTCAAGAATGTTCCATATCGTTTCTCTTATAACTAAATTTCTATAGGTAAAGTTATATCATAAATATATACTCACTTATAACTTTATATGTATATATATACCTTTTACTCTTGTCTCTATATATATATACTTATACTTATATCTTATAGATAAATATATATAACGTATATATTCGATATACTATATATATATATTAATTAACCTACTTCACGTAACACACTAGGCAGTTGTTACACAGTTACATTTACAATATGCGAAAAAATAACTAGTTGACATTCTTCGATTTGTGCCATCGTTGCTATACGTACGGAAACCTAACCTGTAAAAGTTTTAGAATTAATCTAGCTAATCTCGTTCTCTATTTCAAGTGAATTTTCAGACGTTGCGTGTCAAAAACTCTTTACTTTTGTCAAAAAAATTTAGCAACCCCAAAATTTAAATTTGCGACCCACAATTTAAAAACCCTTCCTTTAGAGAGCAGAATATTCTTTCTTATTCACTACATAGGAGAGATCCTATTAGACACAGAGGGAATATTAGAACGCATCATTAAAATAGTACGTAACTCGCAAATGGATATGCGGTACTTATAAAATAAACAAATCTTTAGCACACTATTCAAGTCTTGCAGAAAAAGAGTTTCAACAATTCTGTGAAATGCTTACCAATAGCTAGCGCTAAGGAAAATCGTCAATTAAAAATAATCTTGGGCAGCACTAATTTAAAAGTGGGCAAACCAGAATTAGAATATTAAAACAATGAAAAAATTTGTTACCATTATAAGGAACGAAAGAGATGATCTAAAATTATCTATAGAATTTGCTGAATGATTAAATCTGCTTATTATAAATATACTTTACCAAAAGAAAGAAATTAAAATAGAAGATGAACCTAGGAGGGTCCCAATTTTACAAAAACTGAAATCAGTTGCATCCAAAGATATCTCGGGACTAAATCTATATTCGATACAGTAAGCTATCACCAATGAGTGACAGATAAAAACTTAATTAGGTTCAAAATGTGATGGAAAATATCATCTGCCGATTTAATGACTATTAAAGAAAAACATATAATTTTAAATTAGATCTAAAAATAGTTAAGGAATTTGAGCAATAAATATATAATTAGCCGAACATAACCAAATTACATTACTTAAAAAGAATCTGCTCAGCGTTATTCAATAAGGATAAAACAAACCAAAACTAAAAAGATATCTGAAGGCAAAAGAATTTTACACATAAAATAAGGAACATGGCTTAAGGTGGAATCCTTGAGATAGAATACATTGATGTGAACAATTATAATCAGATGTCCGAAAGGAAATAATAATAATAAAAAAACATTAACGATCAACATATCAAACACAATTGAGATTAAAAAAAATCTCAGATAATAAAAGGAAACTGAAAACCATCCTTGAAGAAAGAAAAGCTAACATCACTAAAATACCCCCACCCCCCAAAATTGATAAAATTACAAATAAAGAAGTAATTATAATGAAAATAGAGGAGCTTTAATAAAAATCGGTTGGAAGTATTGAAGATAAGAAAAGTAATGAAAGAACAACATATTCATGTCCCTCTAATAACTCCTACCAAAATAATAAACCCCACAAAAGCCCATAAAAATAGAAAGGTCAGATTGGGTTAACGGAATATTAATCACTACACTTAACTTTATTGTGTTTTTTCCAATCTTAAAATAATTTAAACCCATAAGATCGAGTGAAGAACAGAGTGTCAACCTTGTGAAATTGCCATGATTTGAGCCCATTCACTTAAAGCTGCTCTTGAATCAAAGTTTTTTGGCTATAAGGATGACTATATTAATGCTTGAAATTAATAATTCTCAAATTATGGTTCAAAAACAAAAGCTTCTGAAGCCCCTTTCCAGGGAGAAGTTTTATCTTGTCATGTGAGAAGTCTGCACAGAAAGAAGCTCACTAGCTACATTTGTTGAAGGGTATGCTAAGAATTCCCTGACAACTTCTGAAAGATGTGGAAAACTTTTACAATTGTCGTTCCACAAGACCAGTGGATCTCTATCTGATTCCAAGCTTTTTATCTTTTGATATTCTTCGATCAATTATAGAGTTTCTTTTGACACCTCTGAACAAGATTTTTCATCGCTGCTAGAAGCCAAAAGAACGTTCATGGATTACAGCAATGATCTCGCTAACTGGAGTAGCCAGTACTGTGTCTGTTTATTAATACGATTTTTTTTTTTTTATTGGCTGGTGAATATTTCTGCCTATAGCAGCATTTCATCACGCACTTAGACCTAAATTTATTTGGCTCCCTCTGTAACATATTGGTTCAGAAATTGTTGTGTATCTAGGATTTAGAAAAGTTGCTCAGGCTACAAGCATCACATCGTTTTAGGTTTGAAATCTGATAGCTATCCTTCCCAGCTCAGTGCTTCTGTCATTCTTGAAGTCCCTTGTAAATATATATGTATAATATATGTATATAATAATAATATATATATAATATAATAATAATAATAATATATATTTATACATAATAATACTTACATATCTTAATATATATATAATATAATAATATATATATGTAATATACGTAATATAATAATAATATATAATAATAATAAATATAATATGTAATAATATATATATATATAATAATATGCTGGCACAATAATAATACCAACCAGCGCAGCCAACCCAGCTGGCACCAATATCAGCTAACGCTACTCAACCCAGCCAGCCAGCAGCCCAGCCATCAGCTGTAATATGTATGCCCAACGCGCTGTATTATGTATATGATATATATATATATATATATAATAACACCTTAACACCATATATATATATATATATAATATATATATACTATATATAACTTAATACCATATACCATATATATATATATATGCTGCTTTCTGCTCTTTCACACCATATATATCTTTTTCAACGCCTGCTCTCTGCTCTCTATAAAATAGTGCACACACACGTTTCGCCAATTCATAGATGGGCCCACTATCCATATCCGCAAAAAAAATTAATGCAGATGCGGTTGCGAATGCGGATATTGCAAATGATTTGGATATCCGCATATGCGGATCTGGATGCGGTTATCCGCTACATCTAGTAGTATCGCTACATAATAATCGAAAACGGAGTTTCAGTTATACAGTAAATCTTAGACATTGTTAAAGGATAAACAGAATGTGTATTTCAAAACTGGGATCCATGAATCAATATATTGTGTGTGTGTGGAGTGTGTGTGTATTTGTTATTATTATTATTATTATTATTATTATTTTTATTATTATTATTATTATTATTATTATTTATTATTATTATTATTATTATTATTATTATTTAATTATTATTATTATTATTATTATTTATTATTATTATTATTATTTGTCTATTATTATTATTATTTTTTATTTATTATTATTATTTTTATATTATTATTATGTGTATTATTATTATTATTGTATTATTATTATTCTTATTATTAAATGTCTGTGTGTGTGTGTGTATTATTTTTACCACACAGATTGGGGAGGTAAGGTGCGTGGTATAAACCGGATCGAAAAGTAGTGAAAGAACATGACGTCAGTCGAAAAGAAAAACCAGTCCCTTTATACTTTTTTAGTGAGAACTCGTCTGATCCAGAAAAATAAATCATTGTTTTACGGGACTGCGACGGGCTCTCCGGCATCTACGCCAATGTGGGTTTATCCCCTGCGCAAGGACCATAACCATACCCCTTCCCAAAACGCAACCATTTCCTCCTGTTATGGACATTTCTTCTCTCCTCTACCAAACTCAAATTCCTCCCTTGTAGGCATTCCTTTACTGACTCACTCAATTTTTTCTTCGGTCTCCCAGCCGGTCGATTCCCAGCACACTCACCACTATATATCCGCTTAACCAACCGACCATCATCAATCCTTTCCATACTAACCAAACTATCTCTCTCTCAATGTACTCTCTCTGTTTATCTTTCTCATTTACTCCTTTTTTCAACCCACACAACCCTCTAATGCATTAATTCCTCATTTTATCAACTTCGCACACCGAGCACGCTCCTAAGATTGTCCATCTGAACATATTGTATCTTAGATCTACACTATAATACATTACCACAGGTAACAACATACCCCCATTCAAAACCCTAGCACACTCAAGATTTAATCCCTTCACATCCACCAAGGGTTTAATTGCACCAGCCACTTTCCTGGCATTCCCAACTTTCTTTTTACATACACTCTGCATAATTCGTTCCCTTTTTATCCAGCATATATTCTAAATATTTTAACTCACATACTTGTTCCAGTTGTTCATCATCTAACATGACTCCACACCAAGGACTCTCCTCACTCACTACCATAACCTTACCCTTTTCTAGATTCACTTTCAAACCCCTATTTTTGAACATCCTGCCAAACCCCACCTTTCGTACACCCTGCCAAACCCCTCTATCAATCCTTTCAGACTCTCTTCAGATTCACCACACAAAACCAAATTATCCGCATAAAATAAGCAGGTCACACTCCACTCTCTTCCATTCTTCATCATTCAAACACCTTCCACTACCACCCCATCTCTATTTCTTTCATAACCCCATCCATATACAAATCAAACCATAACAGAACATAACACATCCATGTGCACTCACTTTCGCCGATGGCTCATTAAACCAATCACTTTCGACTCCCTTTTTTTACACACGCTTTCTAGCATTAAACATAGATCCCATTCAGTAGCCTACCACCAACACCATATCACTAACACCTACCACAGAGCTTCCTAATCCTGTCAAAGCCTGTTACAAATCCATAAAAAATAAATACATTCTTCTCTCTCATTTTCTCAATCATTTGTTTCGTTGTAAAAATTTGATCCACATATCTTCTACCACTTCTAAATGCACCTTGTTCTTCACCAATTAGTTCTTCAGTCGACGCACTCTTTCAACAAAATACCAGCATATATCTCTACACAACACTCAATAAACTAATTCCTCTAGTTTCTAGATTTCCCTACCCTTACCTTACACCCCCCTTACCTTGCCTTACCCTTATGAGTCATAATACTGCTCTCCTCAATCTCTCGGAACTATACCATAAACGCTTATTACAATTTCCAAATCTATTCAATCCCTTTCTCGTCTCCATTCTTATTCACCAGTATTTTCATCTATACCTGCGGATTTACCATTCTTAAACTTACTCATTCTACCTATTACCTCACCTACTAGTACCTCATCATCAAAATGCCTATTTATTCTTGCACCATCAACATTCAATATCACCTGTTCATTACTGCTAATCAGTAATGCTGGATTTTTCGAAGTGGTCCCTCCACACTCCTCACATCCATTTCATCGAGATTACGGAGCATCATCTCATTCAGTGATCTATACCAAATTTCCTACTCTCCCTTGCAACCTTTCGCTGCTTTCAGAAAATTCTACTCATGAGTCTCATTCTACCTTCTTTAGACTGCTCATCTACCTCATTTTTCCTGGGCATAGGTAACTTTTAGTCTTCATATTTCCTCCTTATATAATTCCAAAATCTTTTTTTTGAGGCTTCATCTCATTTGATTTAGCCTTACATTCAACCACGCCTCACTTTTAACTTTTGATCGCTTGCATCACCTCTTCATTCAACCACTCTCTGTTAACATTTTTACTTTTCTACTTTGGCACATCCACATACTTCTGCACTTGCCTAAGAACCTGCATTTGTGTCCAAATTATGATCAGTTTCATCTTGTTTACAATCAACTGATTGATTTATTTGCAAGCTCTCTTAAATACTTTATATCATTACCTTGTACCTAAATTAACAACATTAACTTAACTTAACCCGCTTAACAACAACCCAGCAACAACGTAGCAACCTTCCCTATTACCTTTGTTAACTTAACTTCGCTTCTTACTCTTAATTCTTCCCACTTCCTTCCTTACCTCTTTAATTTCCATCCAAGCCCACACTAACTTAATCTTACATAAAACAACATCCATACTTCAACATCTCCTTCTTCACCAGCACAAATTAATCATACTTTTACCTTCGATACTATCTCTACTTACACCAACTCTGGTATACTTATGAATACCCTTGAATTTGAAGAAAGTATTACTTACACACATACCTATTTCCTCACAGAAATCAATCACCCTCCTACCTCTCTCTTCTTCTTCCGTCATCCCAAATTTACCTGTTATCGCCTCCATTTTCTGATCACCTATCCAACCATTTAGATCTCCAAACACAATCAATCTGAAACTTCTACTCACCACATCCAAAACATCATTCAGATTATCCCAGAAAAAAGGTTAAGTAGGAGATGCTTGAAAAAAATAATGCTCAAAAAGCACATACTACAAAAAGAATTCGCAACAAATTCATCTTAGAAAAAGTTGGTGAGCTCATTTACTTTGGACAACTTATATATTCAAGTTTTAATGAAATAAATATAGTGAAAAGAAGAATGAATATTTCTTGACGCATTATGGATAGATTGGATATCAATCACAAAGTGGTAAATTTTAAATTCGCTTAAAGGGAAATATTTTTGAGCATTAAGTGTGTTAATTACAATGGGATATGTATGGCTATTTTAATTTGATCATCTACTAAGCTATAAATAAAACCTTGAAATATAGACAAATAAATAATTGGAGTATCGCTTAGTGGCAAAGTAGAACAGTTGTTTAAGATCACAAATAAAGGCTAACATATTATATTCAATTAAAAATACTGAAATGGAGATTATTAAATCATATGCTGAAAAAAATAACGACGGATGGACAAACAAAAATTTATGTAAATATTGGTCCTAAATAAATCTAAAATGGATATTAGTTTATCTGATACCTCAAGGAACTCCTGCTCTTTTTATGTCATTTATAGTTATTATTGAAAGTGTAAGAGGATAATCAGTCCAGCTATTTTAGCTGTGCGGCTGGTAGCAAATATGATTGCAGAAAGGTAGGACAACTGAAGCAATAAATTGGCAAACAAATGTTCAAGACATCAGTATTAGAATATATATATATATATATATATATATATATATATATATATATATATATATATATATATATATATATATATATATATATATATATATATATACTATTTTTATAAATAATTATATAAAAATATATACATATATATATATATTTTTATTTAAACATATATATAGCATATAGATGTAAATAGTGCAATTAAACCGCAGTTCAATTTGTATAGATAAAATAACTCCTTGAGTGAATCTTCACTTACCAGGATTAGATCATGATAGTATAAATATTTTACTCTTCGTCAGCGGGATTCGAACGTTGGACTCCGCGTTGCTGAGTTAACAACAACCGGATGCTCTAACCACTAGGCCATCCACGTCCCCAAAAAAGAACGCTTCAAGCGTAGTTTTTAAAGCACCCGGTTTTCTCATCCCATAAATGCTGAGTACTCAAAGGCCTGGCCCCCATTTTAAATGAATGAGTCACAGAGATAATTGACATTATCTATATATATATATATATATATATATATATATATATATATATATATATATATATATATATATATATATATATATATATATATATATATATATATATATATATATATATATATATATATATAAGCCCATCTTATAACATAGAAATACGCTATCAGTAGCCACATAAATAAATTAACCCAAATACAGTCTAAATCAAGAGCTCTAATAATACCAAAGACACACAGACAAAAACGATACAGTTTCATTGTTTGGTGCTACACATAAATTTTTGAGGCAATCCGTTTTTAAATATAAAGAATTCATACGTATTTTTTTCAGTATTTTTACTCTCTCTCTCTCTCTCTCTCTCTCTCTCTCTCTCTCTCTCTCTCTCTCTCTCTCTCTCTCTCTCTCTCTCTCTCTCTCTCTCTCTCTCTCTCTCTCTCTCTTATAAGATACCAATATTTTAAGGTTGGTCA
>JABUQX010142311.1:0-2500 GCA_015478945.1 Trachelipus rathkii
ATATATATATATATATATATATATATATATATATATATATATATATATACTGTATATATATATATATATATATATATATATATATATATATGAATATATATATATCTTAACTATATATATATATATATATATATATATATATATATATATATATATATATATATATATATATATATATATATATATATATATATATATATATATATATTTATAGGATGGAGTGTCCAATAACCTATTTAGTAAACCCTTGTAATAAAAATGGACCTTTATATTTGCAAAATGAGAGGAGAGGAAAGACAAACAAAACAATTTTTGTATTATAATTAATTCACAATATTTCTATTTTATCAATATTCCTAACTAAGATTTATTTACAACCTAACTAAAATAATGCGTAAATCGAGAAAAGTCACAATCGGAAATATTTCTGCAAATTCTTGTCACGATATCGATAATTACTAAATAACCCTATCTATAAAATTATTTACAACCTAGCTAAGACAAATCAGTAAGACGCAATCGAAAATGACTTAGGAGCTTTCCTAAACAGCACTTCATAAATCAATAGTCACTGTTAAATTTTCAAATTCAAGTAAATTGAGTTAAATTAGTTTATAGTAATATATCAATGTTCAAAACTGTAATAACTCACAAAATCACTTTATTTAAATATATTTTCAATTAAGTTAAAGTTTATCAATGACAACAACCAAGGACTTACAACGGGATTTTCTATACTACCATACTCTCCGTGGTGAGATTCATAACCTTTTGAATATTATTAAGTTCGGTCCCAGCATGAATGTTCGTCTTAAGAGGCAGTTCCAAATAACGAGGATGGCATCAAACTTCGCCCGGTCATCACTCAACAATCGAAACCTGCTTGTTCGGTCTCAATGCTATATTAAACAAATTATTAATATTTAGTACATCAAATTCTATACATAAATATTCTCTGAAAAAAGTACTTCCAAGGTTTTACTCAATAAAGAGGTCTATTACTTCAATGGTTTCACTACCTTATTTAAGTTTTGATTGAAACCGACACCATTCAAATATAAATATTGCGCACATTACATTAAGTGTTCAGCAAACAATAAGACGAGTCGCTCTTCAGAACTCTTAATTAAAACCTCTTTATTTAGGTACTGGTAAATCGTTAAAGTCACTTCATAGTACAAAATAAACAATTTGAGGCAACTTACACTTTCGGCATAAAGAAACCATTAATCACTCACAAGTATTTCCAACGCAAACCTCAAACAGGCTCCGTTTAGTGATTAATCCTGGCTTCACAATTCGGACTCGATTCTTCAGTCTGATAAGGCAATGTTATTTTCTCAAGGCTCACTTCGTCAACGGCAAGTAAATTTTCCTCACACAATCCAATCTTCAAGTTTCAAGCTCCCAAATTTATTCCCGTCTAAGCGGGAGTTTTTCCTCTTCAGACCCTTTATCTTTTTCTTTACGCCAGCCTTACTTCCTTCGACATCTTCCTCTCCCTCCCCCTTCGTCCTTCCAGTTTGAGATGGCTTTAAACAATCTACTCTATCAAAAATACTTCTCGATTACTTTACCTTTTCTTCCTGCTGACTAGTTGGTTTGTTTCTTTTAACTCCGCCCAATAATATATATATATATATATATATATATATATATATATATATATATATATATATATATATATATATATATATATATATATATATAATATATATATATATATATATATATATATGTATATATATAATATATATATATATATATATATATATATATATATATATATATATATATATATATATATATATATATATATATATATATATATATATATATATATATATATATATATATATTTATATATATATATATATGTATATATATATATATATATATATATATATATAATATATAATATGTAATAATAGTAATATAATATATATATATAATATGTAATATATATATAAATATATCAATATGTATATATAATAATAATAATAAATAATATATATATATGTATATGTATCAACAATAATAATAATAATAATATATATGTATATAACATAATAATATATAATAATATATAATATATATTATTATATAATAATATAATAATAATAATATTAACCAATAATAATAATAATATATATATAATAATAATAATATATATATAATAATAATAATAATAATATATAATTTTGATAATAACAATAATATATATATGTAATAATATAATAATAACAATATATATAATAATAATATGTATGTAATAATAATAATATATAATAATATAATATGTATAATATAATATATATGTAATAATAGCATATGTAATATCATAATAATAATGTAATAATAATATATATATTATAATATATATATATATAAAAGTAATAATAATAATAATAATATATATATAATATAATAATAATAATAATAATATCAATAATATATAATAATAATATAATATGTAATAATAATAATAATAATAATATAT
>JABUQX010142311.1:15000-19833 GCA_015478945.1 Trachelipus rathkii
ATATATGGGATAAGCTATATTATATATACATATATACTGTTGTGAGATTCGGAAGCAGTTAGACGTATTAAGTTATGTGGTCTGAGAGAGTGAAGGGTTTTAAAATCGAGCTTTGTGAAGTTCATTGATTACTGTTCTGAGTGCTGAAGTCACTCTTGTATATCATTAATATTCGTGAATGTGAATATAACATTTCTTATGTGTTCGATTTACATATTTTATCTTAAGCAATCTTTGAAGTATTAGTCTTGCAAGTGACTACCATTTCGTATTCCATTTATAATCTTGTCATGCACAGAAAAGTGTATTTTTAACTATTATATCTATTTATCATAAAAGTGAAATAAACAGTATTCTTTTATGAATGTTTTTGTGTTGTGAAGAATATTTTTGCTGAATCATTTCTCTGAGGTATTTATTTAATGCATTTATAAATCTGATATTTATATCGCAAATTGGCAACGAAGAGTATTCTACAAAGATTCTACAGGTATTTTTATTCCTCAGAAATCACTCCCTCTCTCTCAGACCTAACTCACATTTATAATCAATATTGAATCTCTTATCTCGTATGTACATTATTATGAATCTCATATCCATTATTACTGCTGGTAACTATTAAGAAGATTTTGAAATATATATTTGTAAATGTTTACGTCACATTATTAATATATTGGATTGACTACATTGAAGAGTTCCTGGATACAAGCAAGAGTGTCGTTCTCATCAAAAGATTTTCCATTTTTTATGCATTGTCGAAGTGACAGAAATTTCTGTAAGATTTGGTCAGAATTTTTCTCATGCGATTGTTCGCTGGCGGCCGATTTTTGATGCTTAAGCATTCTCATATTTCTCCTGAAACTTCAAGATTCATCATTCACCGTTTCCGTTCCCTGATGCTTGGCAGATTTCTTCAGAAAGATAGATGCCTGCATACAGAAAAGTCTGTAGTATTTTAAAAAGAGTTTTGTGGAAGACAGGTATTTTTTCTGTGTAACGGTAATACTGCAAGTGAACTTTTATTTTTGTGACTTTTGATAAAATATTTTCATAATATATTGTTTAAGATATAAAATACAATTATTATTTAGGCGGAAAAACAATTCAGAATTATATAATCTATGTCCGAATCCGTGCTTAATTCTCATTGGTCGAGGCACCATTGACTTGAGTGACGTCATTATCTATTATATCTAGCCTCGCACTTTTATTAAAAAGTCAGAATCTCTTATTCATTATTCTTGGGTTTGATATTCTATAAAATATTAAAAAGAAAATATAGTAATTCATTTTATATAAATATATATTTTAAAGAGTTTTAAATAATTAAATAAAGATTTTAATAAATAAAGTTTTAACGTGTAAATTTTAAAGAGAAAAAGAAGAAGTGTAGGAATAAATATTGATAGAGTGTAGGTTTTAACCTTTTATTTTATTTTATTTTGTTTTATATTATCATTTTAACCTTTTCTTGTTATTGTTATTGTTGGGTATATTTGGTGAGCGGGGTGGTGGCCTTAGGTGTTGGGAAGTGCCTAGGGTGGGGAGTCCCATAAAGCGTGCAGCCTGAGTGAGTATATATATAGAAGAAGGGAAAAGATGGGGAGGAGAGAGGTAATTAGGGTGGGATGTATGAACGTGAGAGGGGTAAACGAGGATTTGAAGAGGGAGGAAGTGGGGTTAATGTTTGAAGAAAAAAGGTTGGATGTGCTAGGGTTAACTGAAACTAAGTTGAAGGGAAAGAGGGAGTTGGACTTTGGAAAATACAAGGGTATGGTATCAGGGGTGAACGAGAGAGTGAGGGCGAGGGAAGGGGTGGGAATAGTTATGAGGAAAGAGGTGTGGGATAAGGTAAGGGTGTGCAGCCAGGTGAGTTCGAGGATAATGTGGGTAAAAGTGAAATTCGGGGGGGAAATGTGGGTTTTTATATGCGCATATGCACCAGTGAATGGAGCGAGGGAGGAGGAGAGAGAAAGATTTTGGAGTGAGTTGATTGAGTGTTGGGAAAGTTTCGGGGTAAATGATAAAATTTGTCTATTGGGAGATTTGAATGCAGGAGTGGGAAGGGAGGGGGTGGGAAGAATAATAGGACCATTTGGGGTAGGGGAGAGGAATGTTAATGGAGAAAGTCTGTTAGAGTTGTGTGTTGAAAGAAGAATGATAGTGGGGAATACTTGGTTCAAAAAAGTGAAAATCATAAGTATACATGGAAGAGTGAGATAACGGGGGGGGGCGGTACTGGATTATATGTGTGTAAATGGGAAGGATAGAGGCAGATTATTAGATGTAAATGTATTTAGAGGGGCGGGGAGGGGGATATCGGATCATTATTTGGGGGTTGCTAGGATAAGGGTGGGAGGAGAGGTGACGGTTAGGGAAAGGGGAGAAAAGAGGAGAGTAGGAAGTGATAAAGGTGGAAAAATTGGAGGAGACAGTGTGTAAGAGGGAGTTTAGGAGAGGTATGGAGGATAGGTGGAGAGAAGTGAGAGGGACGGGAATGGGGAGGTGGAGGGGGAGTGGATGAGATTTAAAGAGGCAGTAGATGTGAAGAGGCTAGAAGGGTATGTGGAGTAAAAGGGTGGGTGCTGAAGGAAAGGGGGAGTGAATGGTGAGTGAGGGGAGGTGAAGGAGGTGGTGAAAAGGAAAAAAGGAGGCTTATATGAAATGGTTGGGAAATAGGAGAGAGGAAAGCTGGGGAGGAATATAGAAAGGTTAGAGTGGAAGCAAAGAGGGCGGTGGAGAGTGTGAAGAGAAGAGCAAAAGATGAATAGTGTTGTAAAAAAGTGACGGAAAATTTTGAATCGGGGAGCAAATGATAGAAATGAAAGAAATAAATAAAAAAAAGGAAGAAGAAGGGGGGGTTGGGGGAGAGGAGTAGGGGGGGAGGGGGGGGGGGGATATGAGGAGAGGATAGGGTGAGGAAGAGGTGGGGGAGTATTTTAGTGGATTATTGAATGAAGTGGGTGGGGGAGGGAGGAAGATTTGCAAGAGGTGAGGATGGGGAGTGATGGGGAGGGAGGGGAGGATGAAATACAAATGGAGGAAATTATTAGGGCCTTGAATAAAGGAAAGAAAGGGAAGTCCTGTCTGGATGGTGTGAGAATGGAATGTTGCAGAAGGGAGGTATAGTGGAGGAATGGCTGTATAGGTTATATAATATGTTGGAGGAGTGGTGAGGTACCACAGGATTGGGAGGATGGTTGTTTGGTTCCCCTGTATAAGGGGAAAGGGGATAGGAGGGAATGTGGGAATTATAGAGGTATATGTCTTTTAAGTGTGGTAGGGAAAGTGTATGGGAGAATACTGATTGAGAGAGTGAGAGGTTTAACGGAGGGGAGAATGGGGAAGAACAAGGAGGATTTAGGGAGGGAGGGTGTGTGGACCAAGTGTTTACACTAAAGATGCTTGTGGAGAAAAGTATAGAGAGGAAAGGGAAAGTGTACGGGTGTTTTTTAGGATTTAGAGAAGGCATATGATAGAGTGAAGAGGGGTGAATTGTGGAGGGTGTTGGAGGAAATTGGAGTGGGGGGTAAATTAAAGGTATTAGGGCCTTTTACAGGAATAGTAGAATGTGTGAGAGAGTTAAGAGGGGAGAGTGAGATGTTTGGGGTGGGGAGAGGATTGGAGGCAGGGTGTAATGTCGCTGTGGTTATTCAATTTTGTTTAAGGAGAAAGTGTTTGCAGAGTGAATGGTGAGGAGGGAGGGGGTGGAATTGATGAATGGAATGATAGAAGGGAAGTGAACATAATACTGTTTGTGGACGATACTGCCCTAGTGGCGAAGAACGCGGAAGGGCTGAGAGGTATTTGGTGAGGGAGTTTGAGAATGTGTGGACAAAAAGGGGCTTAAAATAAATCCAGGTAAGAGTAAAGTGTTAGTGCTTGAGGAGGAGGAAAGAGAGGAGGGGGAGGGGTTAGAGGTTCGAGTAGGGGGTGTAGTATTGAAGAAGTAAAGATTTTTAGATATTTAGGGATGGATTTGGGTAAGGGGGAGGGATGAAGGAGGAGATAGAACACAGAGTAGGAGAAGGAATGAGAGCTTTGAGTGGTCTGAGAAAAGTATGGAAAGGGGGGGATTTATCACAGAAAGTTAAGATAAGTATGTTTGAAAAATTTGTGTACCAGCGGTGTTGTATGGGTGTGAAACGTGGGGGTTGAATGCTAGGTCCAGGAAAAAGTTGGAAGTATTTGAGATGAAGGGGTTGAGAGTGGTTTGCGGGGTTAGCAGAAGGGAGAGGATTAGAAATAGGGTGGTGAGGGAGAGATGTGATTGGAGGAATGGGTTGGTGGGAAGAGCGGAAAAGGGAATGTTAAGATGGTATGGGCATCTAGTGAGAATGGAGGAACAGAGAGTGGTTAGGAGAGTTTGGGAGGCGGAGGGAATAGGAAAGGAGGGGAAGGGGGAGACCAAGAAGGAGGTGGATGGATGGAATAAAGGAGATCTGGAGGAAGGAGGGATGAGGGAGGAAGAGGGTAGGGTGTTGGCGAGGGATAGAGTGGAGCGGAGGGAGGGTGGGGGGCGAGATGAGGGGGTGGAGTGAGCTGTACGTACCCACTACTCCCTGCTCAAGGGAAAAGAGTGAAGGCAAAATAAATAAATAAATAAAATATATATATATAGCAGTTATTATATATATATATATATATATATATATATATATATATATAAGTTATAGGTATATATATATATATATATATATATATATATATATATATATATAAATATATATATATATATGTATATATATATGAAGCGGCGCACGAAAAACGCGTTTCACGATAAATGCGAAACGGTTAAACACCTGTCTTCCAAAACTGAACGAAGCACATCGG
>JABUQX010142312.1:0-29637 GCA_015478945.1 Trachelipus rathkii
ATACATATATATATATATATATATATATATACTCTCATATAATAACCATATATATATATATATATATATATATATATGCGCACCAACGCTCTCCTGCTGCTGCTAACCACAATAAGAATACATATTCCAATTTTTAAACTGGCTCGTAAGCCAGTGAATAGTTAAAGAAATAAATGACTCGTTTGAATATTTAGCTATCCATATATCTGTAGGAAATGATATCTGATCAGCCTTAGATAACTTCTCGAATACTGCTGATCTCAATTTACTGTATGAAGTTGGTAACATCATCTCTCTACAAAAAAATATTTTCTACTAGAAATAAGTGAGTCCCTGCTCTTCAGTGATTGTGAATTTCTGGTTACTCATTGCAATAAAATTTATTATTTTCTGAAGAATTGCATGTGATTTGGGGTCATTGATATTTCAAATTTTTGTGGGGAAGAAATTTTTCTCAAGACCCACTTGTTTCACGGCTTCGATTTTTCGCTATTTTGGGGTGTCCAGTGTTTTAAAAAATACAGGATTCTCCCTTTTACTATCCAAATTTTTGACTTCCAGATATTCTCTTCGGTGATGATTTTCCATTTGTTTATGAAGTGGCGTTGTATTAAATGTTTTTGGTGAACTACCTAGTTTTATTTTTTTGTGGCATATTTTACACTCTATTAAAGATTTTGTAACATTATTAATAATAAAAAACTTTTATGAATTATGGCATTTTAAAACAATTTTGTGAGGTTATTATTGTGACAAATCTGTAATCAATTAATGAATAAAATCTTTATCAATATATATATATATATATATATATATATATATATATATATATATATATATATATATATATATATATATATATATATATATATATATATAAGATTTTATATTGAAAGTTAAATATTTTTTTTTACATTTCTTTATAGTTAAGGAAAGTTCATTAGAAATTCCGGCAGGAACGAAAAATTCTCCCTGAAATTGCCAAAAGGAGTTGCAATACAAGTTTTAGGACGATCATCAGGATTAACAAGAATTTGAAGGAAGGCAGATTTTAAATCAAGAGAAGAGAAAATGGTACATCCATTTAGAGAAGAAGTAAAATCATAAAGGTGAGGAATAGAATAAGTATCAGCAACAGTTTTAGAATTTAGTAACCTGTAGTCCCCAACAAAACGAAAAGAATCTGCCCTTTTTTAACAATGTGAAGCGGAGAAGTAGAAGGGGAAACAATACCCTTTTCCAGAAGCATGTCAAATTCAACACGCGCAACGTTTAACATTTCTGGAGAAAGTCTGCGAGCCTTGCAAACAGGAGGACTACCCTTTGTCTCAATGTAATGCATTACATGGTGAGACACAGGAGAAAGATTAGAAATAGGCTGGATTAAGTCAGAAAATTCAGAATGCAAAAGAGCGTGAAAAGAAGAATAAGAGGAGGAATCAGGAAGATTGATACCATAAATAGAAGAATCAAAGGGAACAGCATTACAAGAAAGAGAAGTAGTGTCATCAAGTAGACGGCTATTGGCCATGTCAATAAAAATATTGAAATGACTTAAGAAATCATCACCAATGATGTTTTGTGTAACATCGGCCAAGAGGAAAGTCCAACGGAAAGAACGATGTAGTCCAATAGATAAAGTAAGGAGTTGTTCACCATAGACAGCAATGCTAGAACCATTAGCAGCCCGTAAATGAGAAACAACAGGCGGAAGAGAAGAACAAAAACCATGAACATTCAAAATAGAGAAACTACTGCCCGAGTCAATTAGGAAAAATCGTTTAGAATCACCATCAAATATACGTAAAAGCGAACCTGGAAGAACAGCATTAACTTCAGGAATGGAAATTACCAAGGGAGGAGCGCAAAAATCTACGATCCCCGAGGGGAGTTTCCCAGAAGAGAATTTGCAGATTTAAAATTACAGGGAGGAATGCAGTTACGTGCTCTAACACCAAAATGATAATGATAGAAGCATAAAGAAGAGGAAGGTGAAGAAGAACGAGATCTAGTGCGAGAAGAAGCAGATGAAGATTGCTGACACTGACAACGAGAGATAGAAGACATTTGTTGTTGCAAGGAAATAATTTGAACATTCATATTGTTTAACAAGGTAAGAATATTAGTAAGAGGGTCTAAAGATGAATTCTTTAAAGATGGAGGATAAGGAGTACAAAGAGAAGAAGGAACAGAGTAAGAGGAAGATAGAGAAGCGGAAGACGAAGATATAGAAGGAGGAGAAGAAGAGTTAGTAGCAAATTGAGAAGGAAAAGTAATAGAAGAAGAAGAAGAAGAAGGCATAATCGCGAGAGTAGAACCCATAGGGGTAAAAGATGGATAAGTTATAGGAGAAGAAAAAGATTGATTGGCACGAATAATAATATCAGCACGTTCGGCTAAATCTTGAAGAGACAAGGCGTCACCATGAGAGAGCAAGGAATTACTAACAAAGGCAGGAAGACGGTCCAGGAAAAGAGTGCGAAGAAGAGATTGGTTACTATCAGCAAGGGGACCAGAAATAGAGAGCATACAGGTAAAAAGCTGTGAAGGAAGACGATCACCCAACACTTCATGTTTTAACAATTCATGAAAGCGGGTAGCATCAGAAGGAGAAAGATGGCGACTCAATAATTCACAAAGAGGAGCTGATTGAAGGTAAAAGATTAGGGATTGATTTCTGAACTTCATAGGGAATGGAGAGCAGAAAAGCATTAGCCTTATCGAATTCTGTAGGAAAGGAAGCAAGGAAAATGTCAAATTGCTGAATCATAAAATCAACTTCATCTCTCCGAAATTGCGGTGGGGTCAGACGAGGAACACGCAATATAGGCCAGGTAGTCGCCGGCATAGTTGCAGAAAGAGGAGGAGGCGGTGGAGTACTCTGTTGATGTAGGTGTTGTTGATGTTGAGACATCAATAATTGTTGATTCAGCGATTGTTGTAACAGATAGTGTTGGTGTGGATCATGCAAAGGCGGAGGATAAAATAAATTTGGAGATGAAGAGAGGAGAGGGAATATATTCGAAGAAGTAGGAACAGAATCAGATAACATATTAGAGGTAGGAGTAGAAATAGTAGGAGCAGTAACAATAGTAATAGTAGAAGTAGTATTAGTAGTGGTAGTAGTAGTAGTAACAGTAGTAGTAGACATACCTAATAATAAAATAAATATAATTAGTTTTACAGCTCAAAGATACTTAATGGGTTCCTAACAAAATAGAAATAAAATAGATATAAAAGAACGATAATGTAAACAAAAATAATGTAAAAAAACAACAACAATAATAATAAGAATATAATACAAAAAAAAATTAGTCAAAGGTGAATGGACGAGTATTCAGGGTCACCAATTAAAGCAACTGATTTTGTCACTTTCAAGAATAAACTATATTAAGTTTGTTATTTGTATTAAGACAATAAACTTTAGTTAAACAACTCAATTTGTATGTATAAAGACAATAAACTATAGTTAAAGCAACTCAATTTGTAGTCATTAACAACAAACAATATTAAGTTTGTTAATTATAATGTATTCCAAATATAATTATATATTTAAAGGTGTAGATGATAAATTCAATGATTTGAGGATTCCCAGATCTGAAGATGAATTACAACATAGTCTATCATTCATATTTAATCATGAGATCTATAATAGAAGCAGAACAGGAACCTGTGGAAATAACCACTGTTAATACTTATAATATTAATAAAACAATATCAATAATAATAAAAGTAATAATAAAAAATTAATAATAATAATACAGATAATAATTTACTAATGTTGCAGCATTAAATAACAATCATACAAATGATAATAATAATAAAAAATAATAATAATAATAAAAATAATAGTTACCCATAAGCATCTTTGAAAACAAAATTTTATAATTAAAATATAAGATTTTTATAACATAAGTCTTTACTTTTAATAAAAACAAAAAACGTTTAAGAAGTTTGTTATCTGAAACAACAATTGATATATATATATACTACAACAACAACAGAATCTCTTGTTTGATAACCTTATTCTTGAACAGGCAAAATAATTTCTTCTTTCTTTCTTTCTTTATCTACCTTTTTTTTCCCAAGACTGGGAGTAAGGTGCGCTACAAGCATC
The DNA here is from genome assembly GCA_015478945.1 of Trachelipus rathkii. Taxonomy (NCBI): domain Eukaryota; kingdom Metazoa; phylum Arthropoda; class Malacostraca; order Isopoda; family Trachelipodidae; genus Trachelipus; species Trachelipus rathkii. The sequence continues at coordinate 4,118 of JABUQX010142312.1, forward strand.
GGAAAAGAAAAGCAGTAGGAGAATATGACAAAAGTCGAAAAGAAAGCCCAGCCTTATCGCCCCCTCTTTACTATTAATTAGTAAGAACTCGTAGCAATCAGAAAATCCACCCTAGAGCTTCATGGGATCGCGACGGATCCTCACTATGGTAAATCGTCAAGTGTAGGGTTCATCCCCTGGCCCAGGTGGGCCACAACCATACCCCCTTACAACACCCCGCCATTCTCTCCTATCATGCACCTTTCTTCTCGCCTCTGCCAAACTCATTTCTCTCCTGCAAACATTCCTTTACTGACTCAATCCACTTTTTCTTCGGTCTCCCAGCCGGTCGGTTCCCAACACACTCACCACTATACATCCGCTTAACCAACCGACTATCATTCATCCTTTCCACATGACCAAACCATCTCAACATACTTTCATTTATTCTCTCGTTTACCCCTTTCTTCACACCACACAACTCTCTAATACATTCATTCCTCATTTTATCAATTCTTCTCACACCTAGCACGCCCCTAAGATTGTCCATCTGAACACATTGAACTTTAGATCTATACTTCTTATTCAGACCATAGTCTCACTACTATACAATAACACAGGTAACAACATACCCTCATGCAAGACCCTAGCGCACTCTAGACTTAGTCCTTTTACATTCACCAACGATTTAATTACACCAGCCACCTTCCTGCCATTCACAACTTTCCTACTACACTCTGCATCATCCGTTCCCTTCTCATCCAACACATACCCTAAATATTTAAACTCAGACACTTGTTCCAGCTGCTCACCATCTAACATAACTTCACACTGAGGACTATCCTCACTCACAACCATAACCTTACTCTTATCTACGTTTACTTTCAAACCCCTCCTTTACACACCCTGTAAAATCTCTCTAATCTTCTTACACTCTCTTCACATTCAAAAAATATATATATATATATATATATATATATATATATATATATATATATATATATATATATATATATATATATATATATTATATAATAAAATATATATATAACATATATATATATATATATATAGGGAGAGTATATGCATACTTGCAGCGACGAAATTACCTCCCATTTTAATGGTTCGCCTTTCTCTTTTGCGTTCATATATACACTCATCCTACAGACACCACCTTTTATCCACATATCATATACACATACTTATATCCACACCCCTCTTCTAGGCAACATCTTACAGACATACCTATCCCTTATATCCCTATATATGGGGGAGAAAGAATTTCCAGCATCGTATGTCCTGCGTGTCGTAGAAGGCGACCAAGGGGCGGTGGTAGTTGGGTTGGCTGCCCACTGCCACTTATCTTTTGCTAGGAATGCTAATGCATGCCTCGGAGAAGGTCGTGATAACCGTAAACGGCCTTCTATATTTCGGCGAAAATGTATGAATCGTATGGGTACATAGAATGTCAGAGGAATAAATGTTGAGGAGAAGAGGAGAGAGGTGATGGATGTATTTAGAAAGGGCAAATTTGATTTGCTCGCTGTGACTGAAAAAAAGATGAAAGGAAACTGTGAAAATGAGTTGTGTGGTGTGAAGTGTGTGTGTGTGTGTGTGTGCTGGTGTGGAAAGGAATGAGAGGGGAAAGGAGGTGCATTTCTGATGAGTGACTTCTGGTACAGAGCTATGGTAGACTTTGTGTGTGTGAGTACTAGAATTCTAATGGCTAAATTTAAGTTTGAAAAGGTCAAGGTATTTTTGGTTGTGACATTTGGTCTATCTGAGGGTAATGCTGAAGAGAATGCGATTTTCTGGGATAATCTTGAATGATGTTTTGGATGGAGTGAGTAAGAGCTTCAGATTGATTGTGTTGGGTGACCAAAATGGTTGGATAGGTGATCAAAAAAGGGATTGTATAACAGGTGGCTTTGTGGTGTCTGGAGAAAATGAGACTGATACTAAGGTAATTGATTTTTATGAGGAAAGAGGTATGTGTGTAAGTAATACTTTCTTTAACCACAAGAGTATTCACAAGTACACTAGAGTTGGTTGGTGTAGGTAGAGATGGTATGGAAGTGAAAAGTGTGATTGATTTTGTTGGTGAAGAAGGAAATGTTGAAGTATGTGTTGGATGTTAAATCAGTGAGGGGGTTAGGAATGGGTTTATCGGATCATTATGTTGTTTTAGGTAAAATTAAGTTTTTGGGGGCTTGGATGGAGAGGAAGGTGATAAGGAAGGAAGTGGGTAGAATTAAGAGTGAGAAGTTAAGCGAACAAGGTAATAAAGATAAGTATTTAAGAGCGCTCGCAAGTAAATCAGTTGAATGTGAGCAAGTTGAAACTGAACAAATCTGGGAGCAAATGAAGGAGGCAGTTGTTATCAGTGAAAAGGAAGTATGTATGTGGATATGCTAAAGTTAGAAGTAAGAATGTTAACAGTGAGTGGTGGAATGAAGAGGTGATGCAAGCTGTTAAAAGTAAAAAAGAAGCGTGGTTGAATGTACAAAAGCCAATGATGAAGTTTCAAAAGTAAGATGTTTGGAATTATATAAGGAGGAAAAAAGAAATACTAAAAGGTGCAAAAGGTGCATACGTGGGAGAAAAAAAGAGGTAAATGAACAGTTTGGAAGGAGGATGAGTGGGGACTTACAAGGGAATAGAAAGCTCTAATGGAATGAAGCGCTAAAGGTTAAGAATTAGAATAAGGGGAAACTGCATAAAATAATGAATAGGGATGGTGCTTTCGTAACTGATGAAATGGATGTGAGGGGATTGTGGAAGGAACACTTCAAAAATCTGCATAACATTGGCAGTAATGAAGAGGTGATAGTGAATGTCTGTGGGTTTGATGGTGCAAGAAGAATAGGTATTTTGGGGATGAATTAATGGGTAGAGTGAGAAAGTTGAAAAATGGTAAATTAGCAGGTATGGATGATACTGGTGAAATGATCAAGAATTGGATGCGAGATGGTGATTGATTGGATTTGGAAGTTGTGTAACAAAGCCTTTATGGAGGAGTATAGTTCCGAGGATTGGAGGGAGAGCAGTAATAGTACCCTTATGAAATTGGGGAGATAAGAACTGAAGGAATTATAGAATTAGTTTGTGTGTGTGGAGTGTTGTAGGGAAGATATATGCCGGTATTTTGGTCGAAAGAGTGCGTCGAGTGACTGACTGAAGGACTGATTGGTGAAGAACAAGGTGCGTTTAGAAGTGGTAGAGGATGTGTGGATCAAATCTTTACATTGAAACAAGTAAGTGAGAGAGAAGAAGAATAAATTGTATTTAGGTTTTTTGGATTTGCAAACAGGCATATGATATGATTAATAGAGAAGCTCTATGGCAGGTGTTAGTGATATATGGTGTTTGTGCTAGGCTCTGAATGGAATCAAAAGTATGTATAACGCTAGTGAAGCGTGTGTAAGAAAAAATGGTGTTGAAAGTAACTGGTTTAACATTAATAGCGGAGTGAGGCAAGGATGTGTTATGTCTCCTTGGTTGTCCAATATGTATATGGATGGGGTTATGAAAGAAATAGAAGTGGTGTTAGAATGATGGAGAATGGAAGAGAGTGGAGGGTGCCCTACCTATTATATGCGGATGATTTGGTTTTGTGTGGCAAATCTGAAGAGAGTTTGAGACGATTGGTAGAGAGATTTGGCAGGGTGTGTGAAAAGGAGGGGTTTGAAAGTAAACGTAGGTAAGAGTAAGGTTAGGGTTCTGAGTGAGGACAGTCCTCGGTGTGAAGTTATATTAGATGGTGAGCAGCTGGAAGAAGTGTCTCGAGTTTAAATATTTAGGATATATGTTGGATGAAAAGGGAACGAATGATGCAGAGGGTAGTAGGAAAGTTGTGAATGGCAGGAAGGTGGCTGGTGCAGTTAAATCGTTGGTGGATGTAAAAACTAAGTCTTGAGTGCGCTACGGTCTTACATGAGGGTATGTTGTTACCCGTGTTGATGTATTGTAGTGAGACTATGGTCTGGATTAAGAGGTATAGATCTAACGCACAATGTGTTCAGATGGACAATCATAGGGATGTGTCAGGTGTGAGAAGAATTGATAAAATTAGGAATGAACGTGTTAGAGAGTTGTGTTGTGTGAAGAAAGGGGTAAATGAGAGAAATGAAAGTATGTTGGGATGGTTTGGTCATGTGAAAGGATGGATGTTAGTCGGTTGGTTAAGCAGATGTATAATGGTGAGTGTGCTGGGAATCAACCGGCTGGAAGACCGAAGAAAAAGTGGATTGAGTCAGTGAAGGAATGCCTGGAGGACAAAAATGTGAGTTTGGCAGAGGCAAGAAGAATGGTGCATAATGGGAGTGAATGGCGGCGTTTTTGGAGGGGGTATGGTTGTGGCCCACCTGGGCCAAGGGATGAACCCCACATTAACGATATGCCATATTGAGGATCCGTCGTGGTCCTGTGAAGCTCTAGGGTGGTTTTTTTTACTGCGACGAGTTCTCACTAAAAGGGAAAAGGGGGCGGTAAGACTGGACTTTCTTTTGACTTGCGTCTTCTACTATTCTGTTTCCAGTGCATATTGCGCACCTTACCCTCAATCTTGGAGAGAGAAGGTGGGTGATGATGATATATATATATATATATATATATATATATATATATATATATATATATATATATATATATATATATATATATATATATATATATATATATATATATATATATATATATATATATATATATATTAGCGTGGTCCTTAGCTATAGAGGTGAAAAAAAAAATTCAAAAATATCTCACTCCAACCCTTCAAATTTGTTCCTATGGTTCTAAAAACCCTCTCTATGAAATATTTCTCGATTTACCCAATTAGAACATCTTGCACAACGACCTCAAAGTTTTACCCAGGGCACATGCTTCCAGGTCCCCCTCTCTTTGGAGTATTAACCGCTCATAGCGGGGGTTTCATGGCTGCAAACCACTCATTGTTGCCTGGTTTGTCCCATTATTGTTATTTTTCTACTATCTGGGAAATTTTTTCTATGTTCCGCAACTACCTGAAGTATGAACTGTAGTTGTTCTTCATTTTCTGTCAGAATGCCATTGTATTCTTGTATCAGCGCCACTCCTCGTTCAGCATGATCGTTGGTTACTGTTATTCCTCTGATAATAGAAGCTGCAGTTTTATAATCTTCTCTTTCTAGCCATGATTCAGGATCAAAATCTAAAAAGTCGCTCTTCAGGTGCAGTTTTTCAAAGAATTGAATTGTTCGTTTTGTCGCAAAGTCCTCTAAATTGCTGTTGTTCACTGATGCCTTTGGGATTGTGACCATCTTAGGAGGTGATTGAATGTCTTCACTCCCACTATCTCCTTCCCTAATGGCAGAGACGATTTTTTTTTTTGTAACAGAGGGTACCTTTGGATCGAAAAGAGAGTCCAATTAATTCTTCAGACAGATACCAAAGGTGTTGTAAAAATTTACTTAAAGCAGCATTTCCAACATTTGAATCAATCTTGTCATACAAATTTAAGTTTTTTATGAGACAAAGATCATTCCTAGGAGCTGCTACAAGGTTTGCTGCATCTGTCCATACCTTTGCATAAATTCTCACTCCAAAAATACAGATTTTCCCAAGCGCTGATTCTTCATATTTTGTTAGATGAAATTGCCCTTGAAACATCCATACTTTCAGGGAGTATATGATCTTACTCATCCATCTTGCAAGATGCATGGGTCCAGGAGCATAAAAACGGACACCACCAGAAGGAACACCCCCAAGAAAGATCATAACCAGCTCAATCAGTTCATGGTAATCCCCACGCAAATTCCGACACTCATGGAGCACACTTGCTGCCCAACGAACACGTTCTTCTTTAATATCAGCCAAAAACTCGTGCATAGTGGGACATTGGATTCCTGTCGAGAATTTATCTCTATCAATGTATTCCCAATTAGCCTGGAATCATTTGAATAGGGCAAATTCGGGAGAAGATGAAGGGGCCAGAACCTCTGAAAATACATTTTGCAAAATAAACTCCATAATGTGACGTCGGCATGGAAAGTGTAGCAATTCCTTTTCGAGTTTTTGTTCAACCAATATGCAGGCACCCTTGTGTCGTCCATTATTTGAAGCTGTCGTGTCAAAAGACATCCCTACAACCTGATCCCGGAGATTCCAATTTTCAATTGCCTCAACTACTACATTAGCCATATTGAGACCGGTTGCACTGCCAAACTTTGCGACATGTAGTAACTGCGTTGTATTCTTCCCAGATATCAGGATCGGGAGTCGATCTATATGTTCTTTGGAAGTTAGATCCTTCATCAGTTTACCATCCCAGTGAACTATTAGTGGAGTTTCTGACTTGAATTCATCTTTCAGGTGAGAAGCGATTTGTTGTCTATGCTTCATTCTTTGGCGACGAATTGAAGACCGATTGATGTTTAATAAGCTCGCATCATAACCCAAAAAGCTTGCAGCTTCCATTAAAACATATGTAGCTGCGCGATTGGTTAGTTTAGCTCTGTCCAAAGTTGCTGCTAAGGAGGGAGTGATAACATTGGTTCTAGCTCTTTACTTTTCTTTGTGGAGGTGTTTGCCCACCAACGGCTCCATGGACATTCTCATCTTTTTGGTCGGAATTACAATCATCACTGGTGGAAGAGGAACTACTTGTTGACTCTAGTTGAACAACGGCAGATGAAGTAGCTATATCATCTTTAACACGCTGAAGCTGTTGTGAGGTTCGCTCTTGTCTTTCAGTTTTTCTAACCTCTTTTCTCGCCAGAGCTCTGTCTATATTAATCATTCTTCCTCTTCTACCTGGCTCTCGTTGGGCAATTAAAAAGACTTTATCTTCATTTGTCATCCGCATTAATGCATCTGCATGAGCAACGTCAAAAAGATTCTCCATTTGATTTTTGAATGCATTCTCTCGTGCTATTTGCCTAGGAGAATGACGAGTTTTCCCTTTTTTCACTAGTTCGTAATCTTTGTATAGCTTTTCCATTTTTGTAATGATAGTATCTTTTCTCATCTTCGGAATTCTGGCCATGTCCCAGAATTGCTTGACCATTTCAGTAACTTTGGTTGTTGTTACATTTCGGATAGTAGTCTTCTTTTGCTGAAGTAAGTATAAAACTACACCAATAGCTTCTCCATTAGAGGGAAGCTTTGAACCTAAAAGCTCAGGTTGAGGCGAAACGAGAAAATCTTTGCGCCTAGTTGATGCCATCTTAAATAACCATATTTTCAAATTTATTTTATTTAAACTTTTAAATATTTATCAAGTATTTTACTAGTTAATGTTATCTGAAATGCAATAAAAATGAAATTAAATAATAATAATAATAATAATAATAATAATAATAATAATAATAATAATAATAATAATAATAATAATAATAATAATAATAATAATAATAATAATAATAAAAAAGCATATAGAAAATTAAAATGAAAATGTAAACACTTCTGCCTTTGTAGACGCACACCTTAACAATGCTGTCATCAGATAGTGTTAGAAATCGGAATAGCGCATTGCCCTATTTTATCGGACACAAAGTATAGATACATGCAATTACTAATCTCTGTGTGCTGCACCATAAACAACAACGTAAGCAATTGTCACTAAACGTTACAAGAAACGTCCGGGGAGCGTTAACAGTCAAATTTCAATATCCTTGTGCAAGATGTTCTAATATTCAAAATTCAAAAATATTTTGCATAGAGTTTTTTCCTATAATGTAACAAATTCCCCAACATGGAGCTAAGAATTTCAAACTTTTGATTTTAAGGACCACGCTAATATATATATATATATATATATATATATATATATATATATATATATATATATATATATATATATATATATATATATATATATATATATGCATATATATATATATATATATATGTGTATATATATGCGGTGAGTGAAGCAATGGTTCACTCACGCGGTTGGTAATTGGTTTCTGAAGTCAATAATTAATGTAGAATACCGAACTATATAATCAATATAATAAACTGCTAAGATCCTATCAAAAAATGTAAACCAATTTATTTTCCGTACCTTAAAGATTTACAACTGAAATCCGGATACCAATGATATTACAGGAAAAGAGCTGGATACCTTCGGGATGTAGGCCTTTAGTACCGCAGCCCAGAGTAACTTGTCTCTGGGACTCTCTTCTTATGTAGGGGTCGCGTTTCAAAGATGTGGGGAATAGTAATTTTGTGGTAATACACCAAGACAGTGAGTATATAGGGAGTGGTGAATAATAGAGTGAAAAAGAACACAATTACGTTTTAATAACAGGATGAATCAAACTCAAGAAAAATAATTGTTTTATTTCAATTATTAAGGATAATATGGAGAATTAATCAAATTTTATATTTATATACAATTAATCGATGAAGATGAGATGAGACATGAATGTCTAGATAAAAGAACATTCATGTGATAAAGGTGAGAATTGTGATGACAATTATGATAGGTCCACAAAGGAATGACTAAGTTTAAGATCATTCACAGAGTGGAAGACTTAAGACTAAAGAGAATGACTAAAACGTTTACGTAATTAGTCATCCGAGGAATGAATCAAGAAAAGAGGTTATATACTTTGGGTATAATAAGTGGAATACTTATCTAAAAAAAAGGAAAGAAGAACAACAACTGAACAACAAATTTCCAACAGGAACTATAACCATAAACTAAACTTTCGTAACCAAAGAATAAAACTCTCTGTCCAAGGAAACTTCTTTAACAAGTCTGGTTCTAGACCAAAATGAATTCTTGTTTTAAACCTGCAATTAAAAAAGCCAGAGAATAAAAATGATGACCACGGCGTTTACACGATAGTAATATGAATAATTACAACAATGGATAGGACAAAGTCTATAACAATAATAACAACTTATCTTAATTAGTAAACATGTACAAGTGCTGGGAATATCACAAACACACAGGCATTAAATACACTCAAATATAATTAAGCTTCAGTATTTGGACAAATACAATTAAGGTTATTTCTGGAAAAAGTGTACATAAGCCCAGCAATGAATGGGTAGTACTGAGCCGAGCATTGGAATGAGTATAACTGAGTCCAGTATTGGAACCTAAAATGGAAAGTCAATTGTAGTGACATCAACTTAACATTATTTTCATTATCTATATAAACTTTTTCCATTTTACTATTACTTACCCCTATTGGGGTTTTGATTTTTGTGAAGTTGTTACTTGTAAGACTATGAAGAAGTATCCAAAAGAAGAACTGCAATATGAAAGCATTTAGGGGATTGAATATTATAGTTAAGCATGCCTTATTCTATATGCTCATGTACTTAATTAAGAAGCACTTATGACTAGAAAATAGTTAGGACTAACCTGATAAATCCAAAGAATTATAAATTATAAGTTTGAAAATAAGATTAAATATCTAAGATTATTTTTAATTAAGGAGAACTTGTCTCATAATATAACTGAAAAATAACAAGTTCTATAATAAATTGCATAATGAAAGTAGAAAGTTATTTAAAAGTAAACATTAAATTAAGAGTCAGAGTTGGAACTTGCAAATTAAGTCAGAGTTGGAATTCTTCTGTGATAAAGGAGTAAATTTACTACTGTGTAACAGGAGTAAATGTAGACGCCTCTACATATATATAAGGTTATTAGTAAGGAGGAGGTAATGGGTTGAGTGAGAAAGTTGAAGAATGGTAAATCTGCGGGTATAGATGAAATTACTGGTGAAATGATCAAGAACGGAGGCGAGATGGTGATTGATTGGATTTGGAAGTTGTGTAATAAGGCGTTTATGGAGGGTATAGTTCCAAAGGATTGGAGGAGAGCAGTAATAGTACCCTTATATAAGGGTAAGGGAGATAAGGGGAACTGTAGAAATTATAGGGGAATAAGTTTATTGAGTGTTGTAGGGAAGATATATGCTGGTATTTTGGTCGAAAGAGTGCGTCGAGTGACTGAAGGACTGATTGGTGAAGAACAAGGTGCGTTTAGGAGTGGTAGAGGATGTGTGGATCAAATCTTTACATTGAAACAAATGATTGAGAAAATGAGGGAGAAGAAGAATAAATTGTGTTTAGGTTTTATGGATTTGCAACAGGCGTATGATAGAGTTAATAGGGAAGCTTTATGGCAGGTGTTAGTGATATATGGTGTTGGTGGTAGGCTTCTGAATGGAATCAAAAGTATGTATGACGATAGTGAGGCGTGTGTAAGAATAAATGGTGTCAAAGGTGATTGGTTTAGTATTAATAGCGGAGTGAGACAGGGTTGTGTTATGTCTCCTTGGTTATTCAATTTATATATGGATGGGGTTATGAAAGAATTCGAGGTGGGGATGGCAGGAAATGGTGTTATAATGATGGAGAATGTAGATGAGTGGAGGGTGCCCTACCTATTATATGCGGATGATTTGGTTCTGTGTGGCGAATCTGAAGAGAGTTTGAGAGGATTGGTAGAGAGATTTGGCAGGGTTTGTAAAAGGAGGGGCTTGAAAGTAAACGTGGATAAGAGTAAGGTTATGGTTGTGAGTGAGGACAGTCCTCAGTGTGAAGTTATGTTAGATAGTGAGCAGCTGGAACAAGTGTCTGAGTTTAAATATTTAGGATATATGTTGGATGAAAAGAGAACGGATGATGCAGAGTGTAGTAGGAAAGTTGTGAATGGCAGGAAGGTGGCTAGTGCAATTAAATCGTTGGTGAATGTAAAGGGACTAAGTCTTGAGTGTGCTAGGGTCTTACATGAGGGTATGTTGTTACCTGTGTTATTGTATAGTAGTGAGACTATGGTCTGGAATAAGAAGTATAGATCTAAAGTTCAATGTGTTCAGATGGACAATCTTAGGGGTGTGCTAGGTGTTAGAAGAATTGATAAAATGAGGAATGAACGTATTAGAGAGGTGTGTGGTGTGAAGAAAGGGTAAATGAGAGAATAAATGAAAGTATGTTGAGATGATTTGGTCATATGGAAAGGATGAATGATAGTCGGTTGGTTAAGCGGATGTATAGTGGCGAGTGTGTTGGGAACCAACCGGCTGGGAGACCGAAGAAAAAGTGGATTGAGTCAGTAAACGAATGTTTAGAGGAGAAAATATGAGTTTGCTGGCAGAGGCGAAGAAGGTGTATAACAGGAGTGAATGGCGGGGATTGTGAGGGTATGGTTGTGGCCCACCTGGGCCAAGGGATGAACCCTTACATTGACGATCTACCATAGTGAGGGTCCGTCGCGGTCCTATGAAGCTCTAGGGTGGATTTTCTGTCTGTGACGAGTTCTCACTAATTAATGGTACAGAGGGGGCGGTAAGACTGGGCTTTCCTTTCGACTTTTGTCATATTCTTCTACTGCTTTTCTTTTCCGATGCACGACACGCACCTTACCCCCAGTCTTGGGGAAAAGAGGAAGATAAAGAAGAAGAAAGAAAGAATATATATATATATATATATATATATATACATATGAACAAAAATATATATATATATATATACTAATATAGATAGATATATATATATATATATATATATATATATATATATATACTATATATTAGTGATGGGACGATTAATCGTCATCGTCATCGGCAAAATCGGCATATTTTTTTCCAATCGTCATCGTCATCGGCAAATTTCGCCGATTATTTTGCAGATTAATTGAACAAATATTAAGAATTTTGAATAATATTAAAACTCAATAATAATTTAATATATATATATATATATATATATATATATATATATATATATATATATATATATATATATATATATATATATATATATATATATATATATATAATATATGCAAACTCTATATATATATATATATATATATATATATATATATATATAAGGGAGATGTTATTCGTGCATAGTTGTGCCATTGACGACTGAAGTAACCCGTAGTAACGATTTTGTAATTTTAAGGTTCTCATTGATCCAGTCTGGACAATATGCTCCAGCCTGGACGATGAGTGTATTATATTGTAATATGGCTTTAGTTATTATCAAACCTTGTGAAAATTATAGGTATTATAATGATTTTCTCTCTTTTTAGTTGGATATATGATTTGATGTTATTGTTAATATTATAACCTAAACATTTTGTTGAATTCTAAAAAGTACATGATTGTACCAAAACATTGTTACCAAACAATTTCATAAATACTCGAAGACTTTGGAGACCTGGAAGTTAGATGTCCAGATTTTCCAGGTTAGTGAGTACGGCTAAATAAAAGATTCCATTTCATTCATTATTGTAAATTTATTATTGTCATGTACTGGAAAAGCAGTAGTAACACAAATGTTATTATTGCAGTTTAAAATCAGAAAGAACCAGTAACTATCGAATTAATTGAACAAGCCCCTCTTGGAAACTGAAAGGGTGAGTTCAATAAAGTAATAAAGTACATGTAAAATTATATGAAATATACTGTCATAAATGAAGATAAAGTGTGATAGTAATCCCCTTTATTATTTATTGACAGGGTTTTAATCTTGGGAAAGATTTCAGTTCCTGGTTTCAGTCCTGGTTTCAATCTTGTATTTCAAATTCCTGGTTTTAATTTGGGACAAATTTTTATTTCTGGTCTCAAGTTTCAATTGTGGGTTTTCAAACTTGGTTCAATCTTGGTTTCATTCCTGTTGGAATTCCAGCTCTTTCTGTTTATCCCAAAGTCTTCTGATTAAATTATGATATATTTGTCTTGATTCGATTAGTAGTTTCTCATTTCCTCCCTTACTTCATTGCACGAATGATATTTGGATTCGTTTGGTTTCCACTCTTGAATCTGATCCTGAACTTATGTACATAATCCTAATACATTGGATTTTAAGTATAATTCCCATGTATTTATCTAATTAAAATATATTATATAATCCAATTCATATAACTTTTATTATAGTTGTGTTGGGAGTGGATTGTGTTATCTTTATATGTTCACAAACCTCCCACATGTATATATTTAGCAGTAAACATAAACTTTTTCTAGTGTGTCTATATCCTTAGATTTTGATTCTATATTGAACTGTTATTATATTTTTATTCTTTACTACGAAAAAATATCTGATTAGTCTCCACGAAAAAATATATGAAGACTTCATTGATAGATAGATCCGGAAACACTATAGTTAAGTAAACCCTTCATTTGGGGTTAAGACAAGACCTGTAGATAATATCACAATTGCGAATTTAAATTAAAGAAACTCACAATCCTCCTTGAATAGTCACACAAGTAAGCAGGCCAACGGAGTCCGGAGACAATCTCCCTCCGTTACGGAAATAGCCTAACCTGCTCCATTAACACCTCCTGATAATTCCACGTTGGTTGCCTGTGCTTACTAGACATTCAAACCACATCTATCGAACATCACCTTAATACTATCTACTTCTTATTATATCTTTTGACCTCCGAATTATTCAATCTTCTTCGATCATCGACTCTACGAGAATAAGTGGAGAGAGGCACCTTCCAGTCGGGTACGAGTGTTCAGTCCCAGCGTGCTTCTCTCCGCAACATAAATAAATTAAGTGGCGCCCGAACAGGGACTCTGTTTGAGTTCCTGCGCTTGCGTGCACTAGGATTGTGACTCTCGATCACATCATCACATTTATTTGAAAAATACTCATCGATTCTCTTCAGTTCTCTTCAAAGAAATCTTCTGTTGTACTTACATTGGACAGATTCAAGAGTTAGTTAGGGATAACCCTCCAATACTTTAAAATTCTTTATTTACTTAAACAAAAATTTAACATGTCTGAAAAAAATCAAAACGCAGACTTGGAAAACGGCACAGCTTCTGATAGTCAAGAGGTTTTGGACTTTGATCCATCCCTTGCGGCTGTTGCTCTGGATCCACGTGTAGAACAGCGTCTGCGTGATGATCAAAATAAACATCAAGTAGAAATGAATGTAGGAATGAATGTAGGAGTGAATGATGAAAATAAAAATAGGGTAGAAGTCACCAACTCTGACACACCCTTAGTTACCAACTCTGACTTATATTCAGCTCCCAACTCTGACAAACCTTTCACTGAGCCTGAGATGAGTATCTTATTAACTAAACTCCATAAGCAGGTGATAAGTGAAAGGCAAATGGCTCCAGAATCTAATGTTGGAATCAGTCAGGTTGAACACAGAACGTTTCCCGCTCAAGGTCAAGTTATAACCTCTGACCTTGATGCACATAAATTGCAAATGCCTAAAAATACCACTTCTTTCTATGATCGTGAGTATAAACCTTCCTTAGTTTCCCAATTTCAACCACGATCCAAACCTTTTCCTCATAATCTTCCTAGTTATGTAGAAACTCCCAAAAATCATTTTCTTCCTAATCCTAATCTTATTCCTAATCCTAATCTTATTCCTAATCCTAATCTTATTCCTAATCTTATTCCTAATCCTAATCTTATTCCTAATCCTAATCTTATGCCTACTCATAATTTTCTTCCTAAACCTCAACTTCTTCCTAATCCCAATCTTCGTTATGCTTCTATACCCCCAGTAAATGACTTTACCCAACCTAAGTCTCTCGTGAGAAATCCCGACATGGGTAGAGGCAATAGAGATTCTTTATCCCCTACAAATAGAGGAGAATCTGACTTCTCCGAGAAATATAATAGGTTGTTACAACCCCACCGAGAACAACCTCCCGTAAATCAGTATCCGGAGCACCAGATGTCTATTGACCCTCAGTCGTATTCTGGTTGTTTTCCACAAGGATTACCACAACGACAATTTGAACGTCGTATTCCCGATCCAAATGAACCTGCCATGTATTCAGGGCCACAAATGAAACAGAGACTTGACATGCTGGAGGAGGCCATTATACTTCTTACACAGTTGCTCAAGAACTCTCAAAAACTTAAGGTTGTGGACCCTGGAAAATTTAAATATGAATCAGAACAAGATCTCTTAGTCTACTTGGCTGATTTTGAGGCGTACTGTAGCCTTCATTATCCCAATGCCCATCACCAATGGTTGAGACTGCTAGGACGACAGCTAGAAGGCAAATTTCTTCACATATACCGAGAAATAATAAAAGATAACCGTGAATACTTCTCTGTACGGGATAATCTTGTATGCTGGTATCGAGATGAGGAACGTAAGAAGAAAGAATATAGGATACAGAAGTATCATGCTGCTCACCGATATCCCAATGAGAGCATTAAAATGTTTGCCCTTCGGTTGGAACGCCTGGCTAGTCAAGCATATCCTAGATACGATATGAGAGATCATGATTCCCTTAGAATAGCTTTCCTTTGTAGTTTGCCTCCATTTATTGAAACATTCGTCCGTCAATATATAAAAATGATGGAGTTGGACGGGTATAGTAGAGCTTCTTGGGAGAATATTGTGAATTTTGCAGACTCTTTGGACAGTGAGAATACTGCTTTTCCAAATTCCATGTCCCAATCAATACCTCTTGAGAACGACCCATCAAATTATTCCCGATCTGACCGGGAGGTTGATCTAAACGAATCATTAGATTCAGTAGTACAAATCAATACTACCCTTCCTGGATGGACTGATGTGCTACGGAAAAAAGTCGAGCAACGAAAAACTAAGTCATCAGTTAAAACTAATCATCGCCCTACCAATGTCAGCCAACGTAGCCCTCCGGAAAGGAATAACTACAGTCGTTCTTTCCATAACACGGTTCGTAGTTCACCACGGAACGAGGACCGTTCCAGGGCTACTAATACTCGTAACGTAACCCGAAATGTTCGGTCCGGATCTGAGGATCGAAGGAATCTCCTCTGTGATTACTGTGAGAAGAGAGGACATGAAATGCAGGATTGCTATAAGTACCTTGGAGTCTGTAGCTACTGCAAGAAAACCGGCCATCTAAATACCGAATGTCGAGCTAGGAATTCCCCTCCATCCTCTCCCGTAAATAACCGGAAAGTAGTATGTCCCTTTTGTAGAGGTCCTCACGCGGGAATGAGGTGTACTCAACGCACCCCTCCCAGATCCAGTAATCCTGATCGAACTCCGCCTAAAGAATACCTTCAAGGAGCTGTAAAGAAGGTATATTCGAGATCATCTTATCTCCCTGAAGCCTCAGAAAATGTAATAATGGCTAAACCAACTGAGAAGCCGCTTCCCCAACGCCTATTTTTGGATCCCTGTGAGTACTGCAATGTATCTCATTATGAGGGTCGGTGCAAAGGGGGGTTTACTGAATCTCACCAGGAAAAACAGTTAAACGAATAGTCCCCATAGAGTGGGTAATCTGTGGAAAAGGACATTATGAATGACTCTGCGAAAAGCCTTGATGATCTTTCTCTTAAACATGGTGGGAAGAATCACATGAGTAAAGTTTCGTATCCCCTTTGTTCCTATGCTAGTGAGGACATGGTCGTCGCCATTAACTTGTGTCAGGCTGATATAGACCCATTGGTCGTCTGTGTCAAGTTGGACGATCATGATGCTCCCATTTATGATTGCCTTGTAGATAGTGGGGCGGGAGTAAATTTGATAAGTTCTGAGATTGTCCCTCTACTAGGGAAGTCCAAAGAGCTTTTAAATTCACAAGATATAGGAGTGAAGGCTATTAGTGGTTTCGGAAACAAAGAAAGGATTCCCATTGTTCATTATGTAAACCTAATCCTGAGGTTTAACATGGGTTTTGAAACTCATCCTTCAGCCTTCTTTATAGTTCCACAGGAATACATGGTAGATAACCCATTGATACTTGGTACTTGTGCTCTGAGGGATAACCACCTATTACCAGACATGTCCCGGAAGCAACTGATTCATCTTCAAGGAAAACACTTGACTGTGGTAGCCGAGGGCATTTCAACTGGTACCCAGTCCAATTTGAAATCTTCCACTGTACAGGTGAAAAACATCTCGGTAGTTAATACTAATATTAACGATACAGATATTATATACGACCAAAATAATGATCATACTCTTCGATACTTATTGAAGGGTTTTAAGAAAAATGTTAACAAAATAAATTGGCAACAAGTACCCAAACCATACAAAAGTCATTCTAAACAAATGATCTTGGAAAATGACATTTTGTATTACCGAACTACGTCTGGAGATCTGTTATACGCGATTTCTTTGGACTTACTAATGCATATAGTTTTGGGCCTCCATGTATCCTGTGCCCACATAGGCAGGAACAAACTGCTTCAGTTAGTATATAAGCATTTTTGGCATCCTAGGGTCAACCAGGTAATTTCAGATGTAGTGCGGTGTTGCCCTGTTTGCCAGATGCAGAAAAACTTTTCTTCCAATATTACTCCCCCCATGTTGAAAATCTTGGCCAACTATCCCTTCGATTTATGTGCCATGGATTTGATTCAATTCCCTAAAACTTTTAAAGGAAATAAATATTGCATGATCTTTATTGATCATTATTCTAAATGGGTGTCTGTAGTCCCCATTGCCGACAAGTCCAGCTTGACCGTCTCTCGGAAACTGGAACACCAAGTTCTCCCTTTCCTTCCTAAAGTTCCAAATCGTATTTTAACTGATAATGGAACTGAATTTACTTCCCAGGTATTCCAACAGGTGTTACAAAAACACAACATTAAACATGTGAGAATATCTCCCCTTCATCCCTCGAGTAATGGTGTCTCAGAGCGATTTAACCGGAGTTTAATTCAACTACTGAAATGTTTGGTTCTGGAACAACCCGCTACTTGGGATGAAGAATTGTCTTCCTCCATATTAATTTATAATAATACTTATCATAGTGCATTGGACATGTCCCCTTCAGATTATCTATTACAAAAATCCCATACTCCAGTGCATACTTTTCCCCAATATTGGAAAGAGGGCAGTGTCAACTTTAAACCTTTCAAGGTTGGTCAAAAAGTAGCTCGTAAAGTAATACGAACTGGGCCAAGCACTGCTCTTAAATTTCATCATAAGTGGGAGGGGCCGTTTACTGTTGTAGACGTGAACCCGAATAAAGTGGCATATGTCATACAGGAGTACCAATCCCCAGTAGAACTCAAAAAGTCCATTTTTCACACTTAAGGGAATGGATTGAGATTCCGGGTTATTTGCGAAAATACCTGACTCGAAATAAAGAAATTAGTGATGCATTTTTCTCGGACGAGGAGAGTTTGTTGGATGGGGATGAAAATCCTCCTGAATCCAGCGATCTTGAGTCTGAGACTGATTCAGCTAATTCTTATGAGTCAGAGTCCATCGCCGATACCTCCTTGTTCACTAATATCGATGATTCCCTAGAGGAGGAAGCTGATTTTGAGGGATTCTTAACTTTTAATCCTATCTCTTTAAGTGACTATATTCAACTGCCCAATTTAACTCCTGTGATAGAGCCCACTTCTTGGGATCAAAGGGAAAACTTTAACATTAGTATGGAGGAGTTAGATCCTCGGTTGTCTTCAACAGACTTACAATCTTCAGGTCACAAAGGGGTTAAATTCTTGCTGCCTCCTCTCGTAATTCCCATTTCACCTATCCATTCTTCGGATGAATCTAATTCTAATCATTCCAGTTTACCTGAGATAGATTCCGATTCTAGTTTATCCGAGACAGATTTAATAAATATTCCTACTAGTTCTCCTAAGAGCCATGGTAGTACCCTGGAGGTCAACCATGACGAGATACTTACCCCTGTTTTAGATTATATTGATATGTATTCTCATGAATACCCTACTAAATTTAAATACCCCTCTATCCTTTCTCCTGTTAGGTTAACTAATAATAATGAAGATCTTATAGTTTCACAAGCACAGCAATTGGAAAGTAATAATCTGGAAACATCTGGGTTGAATTTAACGGATCCCCCGTCCTTTTTTATGGATAGACCTAACTATTCCTCCTCAGTCTCTTCTGATGACCTTATGGGTCTGTCAGAGAGAAATGTTGTGGGTGATTTGCAGGTCGATGGGTCAAACCTTTTTACCCTAGATAGTTCTTCCAGCTCTCAAAAGACTGAATTTTATGGGTTCAGCCCGCCAAATAGTAATTCTTTCAATATGTCCCCGTCGGCTGAAATGGTTTCTTCACCTGTCTCGGAGACTAGAATTCTCCCTTTTCAAATAGTGGGAGAGGTAATTGGTGATCCCACTAACGTCCATTTGGATAACAGTAATTTGACTTTGGTCCATATAGATGATGAAATCTTGGAGGAAATGCAATTGCCTGTTCCTCCCAGTACTAGAAGTAGAGGAATGGTTCCCAATTTTCCGAATGTAATGTCTACCCCCATAGAATATGTCCGTCACAGGAGACGTACCAGTCTTTTATAACCTTCTCTGTGTTATAAATTGAAAAGTTGGTCTTTCCCTAAGATGAAATAAATAAGCCCAGAGATTTGTTAGCTTTGTTTCATCTGTTTGAAAAATTCCTCTGCAATTTCCTTTAATTAAAGTTCTGTTGTTCAACTACTGATTGAAGAAAAGCTAAAATAATGAGCAAAATGTTTATCTCAAACTAAGAACCAGATAAGTTTTCTCTATCTTTCTTAATCTCTTAATATACTTCCTTCTGAACTATAGTATTAAAACTATAAACATTTTCCTATATGGAAGTGGTCTTGGATGAATGCTTACTAGTATGTCTGATCGTCAAAAAATTTCAAATTATGAGACGAATATCCCTCCTAGAGTAAATGTTCTTGCCTACGTGATCTATTGTGTGTATGTATTCTTTGTGTATGAGTACAGACTAATTTAAAAATTTCCAAAATATATAAGAAATTCTTGTATGATTGCCTTACCCAAAAATACAATCAAAAAGCGTTTATACAGTGTATATTATACTGTATAAATAGAAATTTTTATACAAAAATATACTTATGGTATATATATTCATGGAAAACCACCTGCCTCTGATAATTAATGTATTTATATCTAAAAGTAAAATAAAAAGAATAAGGAAAAAGACTTCCTCATATTGTTTTTATTTTGCAAAAATATAATATGCCATGAGTTTAATTAAAGTTTCATAGGTAGCAGAGGTACAGGAGTTTTCAATGAATTAAGTATTATTGATGATCCTTTCTTCTTACTATGTGGAAAGGAGATCATCGTAATACGCTACTAAAAAAAAAAAAAATTATTTGACTACCACTGAAATATATATTTTGTCCAACTCTTCTAAAGTAAAAATTTAAATTCTATATTAGAATTCAGTATTGCTTCCCTTCTTTTTATTTCAATAGTTAGTCAGTTTCTCAGAGTTATAGTGGGACCGTTTTAACCTTGTGGGTCCACTCTGAGAAAAGTGAGAGAGAGGAAATGAGTTAGTTTACTCTGATTCATTTCGTCTCCTGACTGACTGTTGAAATTAATACCTTAGCATAGAATATTTATTTGTGCATTTTTTATTTTTTATCATAAAATCCTACTATGACTCGATTACTGCCGAATATATTGTATTTTTCAGAATGGATTGGGCTGAAGCAAAAATCTCTGTCGGTTCCCAGAGTACCTGGAAGTCAACTTCTCAGGATGAAGTTCTTTAGCTTACCAATGGTCTCGGCACTAATGACACCCAATGTAAGACCATAGCATATGGTCCCTGACAAGTTGGTTTGGAAAAAAAGAGATGCAGGATCGGGGCAAAACACGGCGAATATATATGAACCTTTGAGATCTGTCTGTGGAATGTATTCCCGGGATCATGACCAATACTTCTGAGTCTGAAATACAGCTATAAATATGTTCGCCATCTACAAGATTTATACACCTATAATGCTCAATATATCTCCCCTTGATGATCCTGTATCCTTACCTCCACAAATACCAGGGCCGGAGAAGAACATCGTCCGAGGGAAACGACAGATGGAAACCATCATAAAAGTATTACTAAAGGCGGAGTACGTAAAGTCACCCCTCATATCCGATATTAATGACCTTAATGACCATTCTTTCGTATATATTAAAAGGATGGATCCAAATTATATGATGTCTCTCATTTCGATTTCATACTGGTCATGATGAATCTCCCGCAGAAACTATTCCCGAAGTTCACCCTTATGTCCAACCAGTCCCGTCATAAAATTTTTCCCATCAATTTATTTCCAATGTAAAAATTATTTCCCTTTAATGAATGTACAAGAACATAGTGGTCCTTACATCCCTTCTCCTCAGTCCAATTATCCACTGAGTGAGTCCCAGTCTGTGCCTTCGTGTCCTCAACATCCTTCTTGTATTTGTTATTTCCCATGTATCCCTTGACTATGAGTCTGCTCTGGATTCCAGCGTTAAGGTTGTACTGCATACAGGCTTACGCTGGATGATGGAGCAAAAAGCTTCTGTAATTGATGCAGGAGTTCATCGAAGAGAACGAATCTGCTGATCGTCTTTCGTCCTTGCCTAAGGCACAGAAATTAGAAATAATTTGTATATATATAATAATTGTAAAGATTTTTATATTATAATTTATATTTAAGAGTCCTGGTTGTCCTTCTCCACGCTGTCTATGCTCTTGGCCGCCTCTTAACTCCCGTCTTTCTCTGAACGACGTGGAAAATTGAGGTGGGGGTTTAGATTTAGCGGGGGAGGATATAAGGGAGATGTTATTCGTGCATAGTTGTGCCATTGACGACTGAAGTAACCCGTAGTAACGATTTTGTAATTTTAAGGTTCTCATTGATCCAGTCTGGACAATATGCTCCAGCCTGGACGATGAGTGTATTATATTGTAATATGGCTTTAGTTATTATCAAACCTTGTGAAAATTATAGGTATTATAATGATTTTCTCTCTTTTTAGTTGGATATATGATTTGATGTTATTGTTAATATTATAACCTAAACATTTTGTTGAATTCTAAAAAGTACATGATTGTACCAAAACATTGTTACCAAACAATTTCATAAATACTCGAAGACTTTGGAGACCTGGAAGTTAGATGTCCAGATTTTCCAGGTTAGTGAGTACGGCTAAATAAAAGATCAATTTCATTCATTAGTGTAAAATTTATTAATGTCATATGCTGGAAAAGCAGTAGTAACATAACCGTTATTGTTGCAGTTTAAAATCAGAAAGAACCAGTAACTATCGAATTAATTGAACAAGCCCCTCTTGGAAACTGAAAGGGTGAGTTCAATAAAGTAATAAAGTACATGTAAAATTATATGAAATATACTGTCATAAATGAAGATAAAGTGTGATAGTAATCCCCTTTATTATTTATTGACAGGGTTTTAATCTTGGGAAAGATTTCAGTTCCTGGTTTCAGTCCTGGTTTCAATCTTGTATTTCAAATTCCTGGTTTTAATTTGGGACAAATTTTTATTTCTGGTCTCAAGTTTCAATTGCGGGTTTTCAAACTTCGATTTCAATCTTTGATTTCATTCCTGTTGGAATTCAGCTCTTTCTGTTTATCCCCAAAGTCTTCAGTTAAGTATGATATATTTGTCATGATTGAGTCATGATTTCTATTTCCTCCCTTACTTCATTGCACGAATGATATTTGGATTCGTTTGGTTTCCACTCTTGAATCTGATCCTGAACTTATGTACATAATCCTAATACATTGGATTTTAAGTATAATTCCCATGTATTTATTTAATTAAAATATATTATATAATCCAATTCATATAACTTTTACTATAGTTTTGTTGGGAGTGGATTGTGTTATCTTTATATGTTCACAAACCTCCCACATGTATATATTTAGAATGAATTCAGTAAACATAAACTTTTTCTAGTGTGTCTATATCCTTAGATTTTGATTCTATATTGAACTGTTATTATATTTTTATTCTTTACTACGAAAAAATATCTGATTAGTCTCCACGAAAAAATATATGAAGACTTCATTGATAGATAGATCCGGAAACACTATAGTTAAGTAAACCCTTCATTTGGGGTTAAGACAAGACCTGTAGATAATATCACAATTGCGAATTTAAATTAAAGAAACTCACAATCCTCCTTGAATAGTCACACAAGTAAGCAGGCCAACGGAGTCCGGAGACAATCTCCCTCCGTTACGGAAATAGCCTAACCTGCTCCGTAACACCTCTGATGGTGTCAGTTGGTTGCCTGTGCTTACTAGACTTTCAAACCACATCTATCGAACATCACTTTAAAACTATCGACTTCTTATTATATCTTTTGACCTCCGAATTATTCAATCTTCATCGACCTTCGACTCTACGAGAATAAGTGGAGAGAGGCACCTTCCAGTCGGGTACGAGTGTTCGGTCCCAGCGTGCTTCTCTCTTGTCATTTATATATATATATATATATATATATATATATATATATATATATATATATATATATATATATATATATATATATTATATATCTCTCTTTTCTTGCTCTATATATTTATATATATATATATGGGTCAATCCATTTTTTCCGTACCAAAATAATGGAAGTTGGCCGCTCGATAATTTTTGAAAACTTTTATATTTTGCATGGCGTTAATGTTATCTCTGGAAAGTTCAAAACCACCATTCGTTTTTGTAGATTTACTCTGGTTGTAACAGGGTGAGCCAAAATGTTTGACCAGGTGGAGCAAAATTTATCACTTAATAGAGGTAACATTTTAAGTCATATCTCCATTTTGGTAATTCTTATACCAAATTTCATAGAGAGTGATTTGTTAGGGATACTTTAAGGTACATTTGGCCTTTCCTGTTTTTTTTTTGGGAAAATAATATTTCACCATGAAAATGAATCCGAAAAATTGTGTTAAAAATCGAAGAAATTTCCATTTTCGTGGGTGTATTATTAAAAGAAGGAAATAATTTAACGATATAAAATTTTGTGTGATGATACACACTAAAGTAGGGTTTAACTTAAATCTTATTTGAAGTTTGGTAAATATTTTTAAAAAAAATTTACAGGGTGTCCAAAAATCAATTTTTCGGAAAATCGGTAACTTTGAACCTTAATATCTCTGATGGGGTAAGTGCTAAAAATCTGAAATTTTCACACATACTACTACCATAGATGTTCCTTCACCTGCAATATTGACTTTGGTATTTGCTTGTTTTAAGAAATACAGCCATTCAAAAATGCAAAATTTTTAAGTTGTATTATTATAGCATAAGTAGGCCTACTCGTAATATAAAGCGCCTATTTTGTTAAAAAGTGCAAGTACAAAAATAATTACAAGTTCTTGCCCCCTATGACTGTAATATATATGCTAAATATATATATATTTTATAAAAAATATATATATATATATATATATATATATATATATATATATATATATATATATATATATATATATATATATATATATATTTATATATATATATATATAAAAAATATATATATATATATATATATATTTATATATATATATATATATATATATATATATATTTATATATATATATATATATATATATATATATATATAATAACATATAAGAGTAAATATATATATATATATATATATATATATATATATATATATATATATATATATATTCGAGGACAAATTTAATGCATCAACCGTAAATATAAAACTCTTTCAATTTTGGAAATGTAGAGCTAGGGTTTGGTTTATTTGGGTCATACCTAGCTGCGGAGTGTCTACCGTATGTAACTACACCGCGTGTCGAACGGTATTCTAATAAAGACAACCAGCAAATTACAAATTCCCGAAAGTACGTTCTAGGAGAACAAGATGTAAGACACACCAACAACTAACGAAAAAACAAACAATGCTGCACATCGTAAGCAACAAAGACATCTGTGGAAGGCATCGTCAGAGAAGAGGAACGTATTCCATAGGAGTTATCACACTGTCTGAAGCAGGTCATTCTCAGAGACAGGTGGCTCAGCAACTCGGAGTAAACCAATCGACGATCAGTCGAATCCTTCGGTTCAAGGAGACTGGCAGCAACCGTAGACGACATGGTCAAGGTCGCCCGAGGGCGACGTCCGAGAGAACATGACGAGTTCTCCTTCTGGCGGTGCGAGATCGTTTCCAAACAAGCGTACAGCTACAATACAGGCTCCGTGAGGTCAGACATGTGCTAATTTCCGAGCGTACAGTGAGAAGACGACAGAATGAACGTGGAGTACTTATTACAAGGTCTGCTATCGGCCCTCTCCTGATCAGGGAGCATCGGGTTGCAATTTCAATTTTTCACAAGCGTATGGAGATTGGACACTCACAAATGAGTCAAGGTTCACACTACATGGACCAGATTGACGTTAGCGAATTTGGAGACGTGCAGGTGAGCACTTTTCTGCTTGCAATATCTCCCAAGGATTCCTTTTGGAGGTGACTCTGTGATGGTGTGGGCAGGCATTTGTTTGGGTGATCGCGCACGGCATTGCATGTAGTGAGCAGAGGAACGCTAACGGCTAAAGGTATGCGGAAGACATCATCAGGTATATATAAGCGCCAACACAATCTTCGTGGCGTCATTTTTGTTGCTCCATGACAGCGCCACATAGCACACTGCAAGGTCGTCCAAAGGTACCTACAACAGGTAGGGGTCAAACTTCTGGCCATTTCTGCGAGGAGCCCGGACATGAATCCCAATGAACATGTTTGGGATTTGTTGGGTGGCGTGTTCAAGCCCGTGAACATGCTCCGTCAACACTCAGGGAGCTTGCAAACGCTTTGACAATATCC
>JABUQX010142313.1:5000-34308 GCA_015478945.1 Trachelipus rathkii
ATATATACTGTATACATATGAATTAGTGATCAAGTACTGTGCGTTGACCTTCGAAAGGAAGTTAAAAATAAATATATTCTTCACTACTTAATAATTTTATTAAGATACAATAGAATTCCTCTATCTGACCTCAATTCTTATTTCCAAAATATTTTAAGGGGACCAAGGGTTTCTCCACTTTTAACTTTAATATATTTAACATTTACTTTTAAAGCTAACTGTTATTCATAATATAATACAAGTATCTGTAAAGCCATGTATTTCAATTCTTTCGCATGCATGGTTACATGAAAGAGATCATTTAGAAGAAATCTTTAAAATATGGCATAATTGGTTTTAAGTGTCTGTCTGTCCTCTACCAGGAAGGTCATGGTCTTCTAGGAAAAGAAAATTTAATCCTAAATTCTCTGATCAACTAATGAATATAAACCTTTCTGAATTATTTACGTAGAAACCTGAAGAATTGAATCAGAAACGCAAAGTGCACAATCAATAGTATAGGACAATAAAATATTATATTAGTAGAGGTCACTCCATAAAAACACTATCTACCATTTTAGATAAAAAGTCTCGTGAAGTTTAAGGGTGGATTTCTGATTGCAATGATTTCTCACTGGGCGTATAAAGGGAATGGTAAAAGGGGTGGGGGGAGGAGCTTGAGGGACTTCAAATTCCATTTTAACAGTTTCTTGTGTAGTTGTTTGACCTAATTGTACTTGTATTTTTTCTTTTGCTACTTGAAAGTATTTAGTATTATCAGGAAAAATTTTAATTCATTCTACAGTACTCTATACTCCATTCTATATGAATATTTCAGTATTTTTTTTTTCTGCTAAATGATATTTTGTATACACTACTTAAATTCACATTTCCCTCTATGATTTAAATATTATTATTATATTATTATTATTATTATTATTATTATTATTATTATTATCTTAATTATATGTTCAAATATATCCAATACTATAATAGCATATGATATTTTATATTTTTATTACAATAGGATTAACAATAACTTGGATTTGGAATCAGAACTCAGATTCAGCGTAAAATCTGCATAGACTCAGACTTCACATTGAAATTTCGAATCATTGCAAACTGGAATCTTTGATTATATATATATATATATATATGGAATCTTTACATATATATATATATATATATATATATATATAGATGGAAATCCTTATAGAGATAGTTATATATATATATATATATATATATATATATATATATATATACTAGTACCTCTGTGTCAACAGGAAGATAAAAATTAAGGTCAAATTCATAATTGGTTTCTCCTTTTCTCAACACTAACGCCTGAAAAATGTAGACTATCCCCTTCAATTTCAACATGAGGTGACTGGAATAAAATATAAATATTATAATAGCTACTTGCTGTCTCACTGGTAATAATGAGTTAAAACAAAAATGAAAATACGTTTCCTATAAAACAAGAATCTATAGGCCAATATTTTTCCTTTTAGGTTAAAAGATTTTTCTTACAGCCCACACACAGATATCATTAAAGAGAATATAAATATATATTATATTGTTGTTATTATATATATATATATCAATATATATATATATATACAGTATATATATATATATATATATATATATATATATATATATATATATATATATATATATATATATATATATATATATATATATATATATATATATATATAAGTTATATATATATATATATAAATAAAGAAAACAGGTCAAAATTTTTCAATATCTTATCAGGAAATTATCTCTTTCATTTTATGATATATAATCAGTTGAATTTCCTCTATATATATATATACCGTATATATATATCATATTATTATTATTGATATACATACATACAGAAAGGATATTACATATATATACATATTATATATATATTATTATTACATATTATTATTATTGGTTGAGTTGAGTTGCTGATATACATACATATTGGTTGGCTATTATGGGTTGTTGATACACAGCAAATGATAAGTTGTTATGTATTGTTGATATATATATTATTATTATTATATTACATATTATATTATTATGTTATTACATATACATATACATATTATTATTATTATATATTATTACATATACATATTATATATATTATACATATATATATTGCATTTTTCGTATATTATTTCATATATTTTTATTATATTCTTATATTGTCATTCTCAAATATTTATATGTATATTTATACAGATCAAAGAAGAAGAAAGAAGAAGAAATATCTTTATATGTTATTATAAAATTATATATATATATATATATATATATATATATATATATATATATATATATATATATATTAATTATCACTGAACCACTATATCCCTTTAATGGGGGGGGGGGTTTCACTTACCACAGTAAGTACTTTTGTCAGGGGAAAGTACTTTATATAATAGGTTGTTTTGTTGTATATATTTTTAGCGAGATCTGAGTATTGAGAATAGTATATTAGTACACTATGCCATAAACTGTAATTAATTAATTACAGAAAATCCCCTAAAAACAATTTTATGTGTTTGCTCAGGTAGCCAGTTCAGAGGTTCAAACTTCATTTTTATAGTACTGTATATAAGCGAGTAAGGGATGAACCCTAAGCATGCATTAACAGCACTTTGGCCCACTGAGCCAACTGTGAACCCAAATCTTTTTTTTGAGGTCAAATTACTGCTTATAATCACACCCAAATCTTTTTTTTGTTCAACAGACTCAAGCCATCCCCATTCATATCATAGTTAAATCTTTCATTTGAATAACCAACATGAAGAACCTAAACACTTTTTACTAATAAAATTCATTTGCCACCTATCTACCCACCCAAGAAGTTTATCAAGATCATTTTGAATTTTTATATATCCATCATTATTCTTTACAGAGATAGTCACTTTGATATCATCTGGAAATTTTGAAACATTACATTTAATCTTCTGGTCCAGATCATTTATATATATGAAGAACAATAGTGGCCCTAGTACTGAACAATCTGGGACACCACTTCACCATTTCCCATGGTGACTTGTTACCATTTAGTACACACTGTCTTCTATTCTTTTACCACTTTAATCCAACCACAATGTACCACCTGTAACCACAATGTGATAACTTTTACATCAACCCCAAATGGGGTACCTTATCAAAGGATTTGCTGGTTCAAATATATAACATCAACTGGATCTCCCTAATCAATGCAGTCACTAATGCATTTCATAAATAAGAAAAGTCTTAAATACAAGTCAACAAAAATTTGTTCTCAAGTGTTCTTATTATTATTATTATTATTATTATTATTATTAATTATTATTATTATTATTATTATTATTATTATGCTGGGGAACAATTTTTATTGACCTGCATAAAAAAAGGCACAAAATTTTTTTTAGCTTTTCATAAATGAAAAACAGATAGGTATATCTTTTTTATTTGTCCTATCAATATGAAATTTTCACAGCATATACAGTATATTTGGGCAAGACACATTTTGTTTTGATTATCTGTTTGGATACCCAACCGTTTTATCTCTGTTCACAGGAAAAATAATATTTTTTGCAATTTTCCTATGTTTACATGCGAACAGTGCCAAAACTGGAAGTGACAGACAAAAACCAATATAATTTTTGAGTTCAGCATAATAAAATATATAAAAAACTAATATCAGATCATAGACAGTATAAAAAAAATGTAAATTTTTTGGCGTGTGTAATCAATGTTTCTGAAATCGACAATCCTTTCCTTGTTAACTTGCAATTTGGGCCCACATAATACATTCATGTTTTATTATGGTCACTAGCCCCTAAATTCTCCTCAACAAGACAACAGACCAACCAGTTCCCATCAAAAATAAATTTAATATTCAGTCATGTTCCTATTATAATCACATATACAGTGATAAAAGTACCTCAAATTATCAGGTTCTGACAACTGATAGGTTTAGTAGTAGTTTAGTGGCCATTGAGTGAAGGTGTTTTTATTTTTGCTCCCCATTTTACTACTATAATCTGTGTAATTGCAAGTGAATTTAGCTAACAAATTAGTGTTGCCTATTTAACTGTGGATTTTAGAAATTTGTGTACTTATTATTGTGATTATTTCTGTTATTAATTTAATTTAGTTGAGTATTGGACTCAGTTAGTGGTTGATAGGTTAACCCTAGGCTAGAGTAGTTAAGAGATTTCCTGTATAGCCTACTGTGTGTTGCAGGTTTATTTGAATTATTAAATAGTTTTTCTGTATTTAACTACAGTCTTTAACAATTGTTATATTAATCTGGTGATAATTTAATTTAAATTAAGTTTGCCATAGCCTAAGTTAGGCCTACTTTATAATTTTTATATAGCCTTAGCCTAGGCCTAGGCTATTCTTATATTCAAACTTGTTTATTATCCCTGGCTGCCTGCTTAAATTTAGCTTGTTTAAATTTTCTTTAAACCCTATTTTTTAAAGAGAGAGTAGTTTGATTTCTTTTAGGCTTTAAAGATATTTCTAAACTGTAAAGCTGGTAAAATAATAATAAAGTACAGGTTAGTAAGTTTAATAATACTAAAGTATGGTATGCTCTGTGTGATATTCAGACCAAGAGGTGAATATGTGAATATGCCCTGCTTGTGATTTGAATGCAGAAAATGTTAATGAAGGAGATGGCAAGACTGAGTGAAATGTGAATGGATTGAAAGAAGAAGTATTTGAGTTGAGAAAGGAGGGAAGTGTTAGGAAAAAAGTTAGTAGGGATGTCGAGGCAAGGAGGGAGCGGGATATAGGGGTAGACAGGAATAGTGATTCACCTAGGGCAGGAAGATGAGAGGGAAAAGGATAAAGTAGTGTATAATAGGTCTTGCAGATGAATATAGAGTTGTAGAAACTAGAAATAATAATTTAAAGAGGAGATCTCTAAAGCTCCGTCAGCCTGTGACCTGCAGTAACAAGTTCGACTGTCTTCCAGATGGGAAAGGAGAGTGTCAATGGTAATGTTGAGTTTTCTCAAAAGGAAGACTGATAAATTGCTAATTGGACTCTATGATACGATACCTAGATAGGACTTTTCAAACTAAGAATAAAAAGAAACGATTGAGAGTATGTTATCCAGGTGCCAGAGTGAGTGATATCGTGGATAGGATAGATAGAGAGATTGATTCTACAAATGCTGATTCAGATGTGATTGTGCATGTGGGTACAAATGATATAGGACATAGAAGGTCAGAAGAATTAATAGCAGATTATAGGAGATTGATTCAGAAGATGAAATAGTGGAAGAAGTTGCATGATTTCTGGGATTTTACCTAGTAGGTGCAGGTCAAGAATGGGGGAGTAGGGCTTTAGGTGTAAATGAAAGATTAGAATTAAGTGTTTTTTCTAGAAAATATTAGGGTTTTTGGATTTGTGAGAGAATTTCTCGGATAAAGATCTTTTTGCAGCAGATGGAGTTCACTTGAGTCGTAAAGGTGTTGGGCTTTTCAGCACCAGTTTGGAGACTTGTTTAGCAAAAAACTAGGTAAAGTTGGGGGTGGTGGGCTAAATCTGGATACGAATAATAGCAATGGTAACGGTAATAGAAGGTGATATCAATAAAACCACAGTGTTACAGGGCTCAAACAAGACGATAGTAATAAACAATGAAAGTATTTCAAAATGAAAATGGTATTATTACACAAATGCTCATAGCCTTAGAAATAAAAAAGATGAGCTGGTTAGTTATACCATAAATGAGAATCTTGATATTATTTGCATATTTGAGGCATAGGTTATAATGAAGAATTATATGGAGACCCGCTCAGAACATGAAATAGATGGATATTCACTTTTATTTACACCAGCGTAGAGGAAAGAAGGTGTGTGTGGCGCTTTATATTAAAGCAATATTCAATCTGTATTAATGACTGATTTAAACTAATCATGATATTGAATCGGAATGGGTAGATATCCTTATGTTTAATAAATCATATAGAATAGGGGCATTTTATAGACCTCCTGGCCAGAGTCAAGAATTAGATGCGGAAATTGTGAAAGAAATTGAGACAGCATGCCACAGTAAAGAAAAAGGTATAGTCATAATGGGTGATTTTAATTTTTCTGGCATTAAATGGGATCCCTTGTCTAATACGGACCATAGTAGCTCAGTATTTATAAATTGTATACTAGATAATTTTTTGAGCCAGATGGTCCTATGAACCCACAAGACACAATGCACTATTAGACTTAACATTAACTAATAAAAGTATGGTGGGTGAGGTTAGAGCTGAGAGAATTTAGGACTTAGTGACCATAATATAATTAGACTTAATATGAATGTGATATCTAAATAGCCCAAATTGCAAGTTGTAATAAGTGGAGAAAGATCTTAGATTCAAATGGTGATTTACCACCACAGCATACAGTATAATTGACTGGGATAAAGAGTTTAAAGACCAAAACTGTTTTATCATGGGAACATTTTTTAAACAAATTTTAATGAATATTCAGTCAGTATGTTTTAAAGATAAACCCATTAGGTGGCGAAGAGAAAACCTGTTTGGTGGATTAGAGATATATAAGAAAAAATTAATTAAAGTTTTGATGTTTAAAAATATTCAAGGGTAGTAATAGGGAAGATGATTTAGAAAATTATAGGAAAAATAGAAACGAACTTAACCAGTTAATAAGGAAGGCAAAGAGAGAGGCAGAAATTAATTCAGAAAGGAATAGTAATAAGAACCAGAAGTTTTTTAGCTTTATAAATTTAAAAGTAAGAATAGGACAAATTGGTCCAATTAAAATTGATGAAAATTTAGTGAGTTCAGATAAGGAGTTATCAACATTTTCAATGCTTATTTTTCTTCAGTAGTGTTTAATGAGGAAAGATTAGATAATAGTTTGGTACTTAATAGTTCTTGTATGCATGTAACAAATAGACTATACAGAATTTGAATTTGATTTAAAAAGATATTAAACGTTTATTAGACCATATTGATCCAGGTAAAGCTGCAGGGCCTGATGGGATATATGGTAGAATTCTGAAAGAGGGTAGTATCAGCATTGCAAGGCACTGAATTTGATTTTTTAAAGCGATCTATAACATTTGGTAGGTACCAGATGACTGGAAAACAGCATGTTGTGCCTATTTATAAGAGAGGTAGTAAGGAAGATTTTGGGAAATTATAGGCCAGTGTTAGCTTAACATCTTTGGTTGTAAAGGTTCTGGAAAAGTTACTGAAAGGTCATAGAGAAAATATTTAGAAGATAACATATGTGGCTGTATGACTCAGCACTGTTTCAGAAAGGGGTGGTCATGTCAGACAAACCTTTAGAATTTATGGAACACATTACTGACTGCATTGACCGAGGAGATCCTGCAGTTGATATTGTATATTTAGACTTTTAGTAAAGCCTTTGATAAGGTTCCCCACATAAGGCTGATGAAAAAAAGTTATTGCAATGTGGTATAGGTGGGAGTGGCACATGGTTGGATTAAAGAGTGGTTGCTAAATAGAAAACAGTGTGTACAACTGAAGTGGGAATAAATCATCATGGGAAATAGTGAGAAGAGTGGTGTCCCACAGGGTTCAGTGTTGGGCCACTATTGTTCCTCATATATATAAATGATTTAGACCAGGGACCTAAATGCAGGTTTCTGTAAGTTTGCAGATGATACTAAAATGGCCACCTCAGTTAGGAATAGTGAATGATGCATAAAGATTCAAAATGATCTTTGATAAACTTCTTGTGCAAGATATGGCAAAGAATTTTAATAGTAAAGTGTAAAGTTCTTCACCTAGGTTACTCAAATAAAAGTTTTAACTAATGATATGAATGGGGATTGGCTTGAGTCTGTGGACCAAGAAAAGATTTAGGTGATTATAAGCAGTAATTTGAAAAAGTAGCTAATCAGTGTTTGGAAGCTAGAAATAAAGCTAATAAGATGCTGGGCTTAATAAATCGCAATGTTGTTTATAAGATAAGGAAGTAATAAGTAAATCAGATATTAGCTGTACATATAATAGTCAGTGTATTAGTGAGTGAGCTAAGAAAGTAAGTCGGTCCCTTATTTAAAGAAAGACTTAGATATGCTAGAGAGAGTGCAACGAGCAACAAGGATGATTTCTGGGTTTGAGGGTAAGAGCTTTGACGAGGAGAGGCTGAAGGAGTTAGGAATGTTTTCTGTAGAAAGGCTGTATTTCTCAGAGGGACATGATACAAGTCTACAAGAAATATTTACATCTATTGATAATAGAGACCACAAAAAATTTTTCATAGTAGAACATGGACAGGTGACCAGGGGGCACAATAAGAAAATAAGATGAAAGCATGCCATCTTGATATAAGAAAGCATATCTGCAGTATTAGGCTGTGTTAATTCTGGGAATAGTCTGCCAGAGGAGGTGGTTGATGACTCGATCGCAACATTTAAGAAAGGGTTAGATTCGTTTATGGATGGGTTGGGAATCATATAATATATTGACGAAGCCAAATTGGCGTGTTTTTAGTTGTGATATAGTTATAGTTAGATGGCATGTGTGACCATAACTTAGTTATTAATGCATGTGGATGATTTGGGTATCATATTTATATATCATTAGTTTTGACTAAGCCAAATTGGTGGATTTGTAGTTACAACAAATTGACAAGCCCTAGGTTTGTGGATTTGCATGAGCATGCTTGGGTAGTGTGGGACAGTCTCGATAGGCCCATGTGGCTTTTTACTGTCTCTATATTCTTTATGTCTTTATGTTACATAATTATCACAAAATATATAGGGAATGGTTTGTTTTATTTAATGGATGAAAATATTTTGGTATGATTATCAGTAGCAATTTGAAATTGTTAGAGCAGTGTTTAAGAATAACGAAGGAACAAATAAAAATGTTAGGAATAATATACCATAGTGTTAATAAGGTGATCAGTAAGTTCTATAATAGTTATATTAGACCACTGATTGAGTACTATACACAAATTTGGGATTCTTATATAAGGAAAGACATTAACATGCTGGAACATTAACATTATTCATAAGAATGATTTTTGAATTTAAAAACAAGAGCTACAAGGATAGGCTAAGAGAACCGGGGATATTTTCTGTAGATAAGAGATTTCTTAGAGGGGATATGATGCAGGCTCACAAAATATTTTCATCAATTGATAATATAGTGACTTTTTTAATTACATCATAATAGGCTGACAAGGGGTCATAAAAAGGAAGGACTCAGAAAAAAGTACAATAGACTATTTTCCGGTAAAAGTAATTAATTTTTAAATGGCTTCCCACAGGATATGATTAACAGTTACTCTTTCAACCTTTAAAAAAAGTTGGGGGTAATAGGTCCATCTAATCACTCATTATTCCTACTCTATTGAAACTATAAACATAAAATATACGGAAATGAGTAAAAAAAAAAAAAGTAAATAATTGGGGGAGACCATTTTTGTAGAGTAAATAAAATAAAAACAAAAATTACTATAATAATGCATATATATTTTCTTGATTTCAGAAATGGAGTATCCTTTGAATGTACTTTCTTTTGCTGTAAAGGCCAAACTGACGCTTCCACAAATATCTATAAAGACCTAAAGACCAAGCTGATGCTGCCACAAATATCTATAAAGACTAAATATATATATATATATATATATATATATATATATATATATATATATATATATATATATATATATATATATATATATATATATATATATATATACCGTAAAGTGGGGCAATTCAGTCCAATTGAAAACACGTGGGGCAATTGGGAACATGTGGGGCAATTGGGAACAGGGGCTAAAAACCTCTTAAAAACGTACATTTAGTAAATACAAACCATTAATAATGTATGTAAAATGTCTAAGGAATTAAGTTTTTATAAAACCTTTGGTTTATTTTCTGTTAATTTTGATTTTTTTTTTTTTTCAGAACATATATTTTTGCAAATAAATTGTTCAAATGCTAAGAGTTGTAGCGTAAATACAAAATAACGCTGAAGATACAATAAATAATAAAAGTGAAAAGGAACCCTTTGGAAGCCATTGAGATACCTGAAACCTGTTAGGTAAATCTTGCTTGTGTTTTATTTTAAAAATAGTAAAGTGGGGCAATTGAAAACAGGGAAGTGCATATTTTGTGGGGCAAATGGGAACGAGATAAAAATGTTTGTGTGGCAAACAAAACCATGTTCCACTAATACTATAATATTTTAATTTATAGCATATTAACATGTATTGCAAACTATTCTTTTTCTCCCTATTTTAACAATTAATTTAGCATAAAACTTAACAATTAATTAAACTTTTTAACAATTAATACTATAGGCGTGTGAAGAGTTCACAGAAAGATGTTGCAAACTGTCTCATTTAGGTTACCTGACATACCTGATATAAGCATTACAAATGAAAAATCCTTTGTACAAAAATGTACTTTATTGAACATAAAAAGTAAATTAATGTTTAAAAATACCTTTGAGGGTAAAGTTGTCAGATAGTTAGCTAAGGGTTGTTTAATGAATAAATAATTAATTATTATTATTATTACTCTATATATGTACGGTGTATAGTTACTTTACATAACTACTTTTTTATTTACTTAAACTACAGTTTTATTTCAAAAAAAGTTACTTTAAATTTAGTAGGTATTTTCAAAATCAATATATTCTCTAATAACCCATTTTTTGAGGAAATAAAAGGTATGTAAATGCATTTCTTTTATTAACCTGGTGTTTAAAAATAATAAATTGCTATAATAATTATATAAAATTATAAAATATTATGTTAAACAAGCCTTCAAAATAAGTTGTTCCCAATTGCCCCACCATCAAAAATCGTGGGGCAATTGAAAACGACTGATTTCCAAAGCTATAAAATTAACCATATAATATATAAACCTACATAACCATAGTATTTGTATGCCCAAATGATGAAGTTATCTCATGGTAAAAGCCAAATTTCAAAAAAGTAAAGTAATATTGGAACTACAACCTTAGCACTTTTGAAACACCCAATTTCGTTCCCATTTGCCCCACTTTACGGTATATATATATATATATATATATATATATATATATATATATATATATATATATATATATATCATTTCTTGTTGTATTAATTTTTTTTTATTGTGCCCTAGAAACCGTTTTGTGGAGAAAAGAAAATTTTCTGAAATTCTTCGATCAGGATCACGTCGTTCGTTATTGTCAAAGCATTCAGTAGGCTCAAGAAAATTCGCAAGGAGGATTCTGCCCGCCCAAAGAGGTGCCGGGTAGACAGGAACTGGTTATTTATATTATTATTATTATTATTTTCTTCCATTATTATTATTTTTTTTTTATTATTTTTTTTGATGATTTCTCTTTTTGGTATTTTCTTTTATATACATATTGGATGTCACGTATAGTATATCGAAATAGTCAGCAGGAAGAGTGCAGTTTGTAAGTTTTGTTTTTTCATATTCGTCTGTATATGTTTCTTGTGTGTTGTCCATTTCCATTTCTTTCTTAATATTTTTCATTCATGTCCACCGACGACATTTCCAATCTTGACAACATCTCGGATAATCCTAACGCTGATAATATTGTTATTGATGTAAAAAATTCTGCTGACGAAAACGTAGCTCAAAATATTTCTTCGGCTGATTCTTCCATTAATTCTGAGACCATGCAACGTCCGGTTCTTAACATTGACAGGTTGTCACATTCACGTCCAAATATTCCTCTGCTGATTGGGTTTGTTAATAATAATTGGTGTGGACCTCAATTATCAGATTGGTTTAATTCTGTTGACGCTTACTTCGCAGATGAAGGAATTACAAGCGATATAGAAAAATTGAGGGCCTATATAAGGTTTGTCTCTCAGAAAGAAGGTAATGTTGCTTACCTGGTGCAAAGTAC
Source organism: Trachelipus rathkii (assembly GCA_015478945.1). Taxonomy (NCBI): domain Eukaryota; kingdom Metazoa; phylum Arthropoda; class Malacostraca; order Isopoda; family Trachelipodidae; genus Trachelipus; species Trachelipus rathkii. Next base: position 16,874 of record JABUQX010142313.1, read on the forward strand.
GCCAGAACTTAGGGGGGCTGTTTCCTGGGAATCATTTAAAAATGATCTTTCATTAGTTCTCAATCCGCTCGTTTCAAAATCCACGTTCGAAACGTTCAGTGATTTTGTAGGTACCAAATGGTCACTTAATCATTCATTGCCCGAGTTCTTAACAGAGGCTCAGAAGTCATTACAGTCATTCATCGATTCTGCTGATTTATTACATAATATAAAGTTTAGTGACGAACAGCGTCGTCTTCTCTTATTTTCTAATTTATATTCGAATGTCAAGCCTCAATTCCAAAAGATTATCCATGAAGAATTTAGCATAGATAACTCAATACCTCAACAGGTACAAACGTATTTACGAAAGACAAGTGTTTTAAATAATGGTAAGGTAGTTTCTTCTTCCAACAGAACATCGAATTCTGTTCAGTCTAGTCCGGTGTATGCTACGCAAACAGAGAAAATCTCTCCTCCTCCCTCAACACATCAGTCTTATAATGTTAAAAATGTTCCAAGTTTTTATCGTGATCGTTCTTCTAATGTGAATAATTCTGTTGCTAGGAGTCCTAATGTAAGAAAACCATTGTTTTGTAGGCGATGTGAAAATAATGGACACGGCACTGCCGCTTGTATCTTTCGACCTTTCTGTAGTCTGTGTTTCAAAAATCATTCTAGGGGTTCGGAAGCTAAATGTAGGGGCACAGTTTGGCAACCTCTCTCTGAGGAAGGTTTACGTCGTTATAGGGTTATAAATCATTCAAATCATTCCAATTATTCTAAAAATAGTAATAATTATCCTCAAAAACACTCCAGTGTTAATCATAACCAAGCAAGTTTTGGTAAAAATCCGTCTTTTCAAGGAGGGTCAAATTCACGTTTTGAGCATGTTCAAAACTATTCCAGAAGTCATTATAATGGAAATCAGGGTCAAAATATGACAAGTTCATACTCCAAGGGTGCCAATAATGTTAATAAGGGGCGTAATATGCGATTTAATAATGATGAAACCGCGGTACGAAAACCCGGAAACAGAATAGTAAGAAATGAATCTCCGCACTCGTATCGATTTTCTGAAGTGAATCCTGAAGTCCAGGTGAGTCTTTTGGATCCGAATTATGATCCTGATGCAAGTTTTTATAATAAATATGAGAAAAATAATTCATTTGGGCAAGAATTTACCCAATTTAATCCGCATCAGCCGTCCGATTTCTCCCGGAACCGCTGTGCAAATTTTCGCAATCCGCATCATTCCTCTCGTAATTCTGTTCATTCTTATTCGTCTAGGGGGTCATTTTTTTGAATGGGACCACGCATTCTCAGTCTCGCAATGTGGTGATGTCCAATTTAGAGGCTAATATTGTAAATATAGTTAATTCAAATCCGTGTTTCACTGATGTAAATAGTGTGGAAGACAATCCTCTTATAGGGAAAAGTTTTTATGTTAAGATCGATTTGACGGTCGAATATGAGTTTATATATGGGATAACTTCGTACATAGATCTTGGTAGTGGGGTCTCTCTTCTTAGATGGAAGGTATTCGAGAATTTAAAGAAGTTATATCCTCTCAAATTAGAAGAAAACAACATAGTTTTGAAATCTATCTCTGGTAACGTCGTACCCAATCTGGGACGCGTCAAACTCCAAATGTTGTTAAACAATCGTCTGTTTAATATACATGCAATTGTTGTCGGAGATCAATGTTCTTTTAGCGGAAATATGCTTCTTGGTACGGATATTTTAGGTTCTTTACCGGTAGTTTTCGATTTTAAAAATGAGTGTTTATATATGAATGAACATATTGGGTGCACACAAATTCCTCTGGTTGTTTATGATCCATTAATATATGATCCAAAAACCAGTATCGATCCTCGCATGTACGATAAATCGCATCCACTTTTTGAAGAATCCAATGTCAATCTCGTTCGTTCTCCGTCCAATTTAAGACATCTTAATTTTGAAGATGAATCTTTTGTTCATGAATTATCTATTTATAACGATCAATGTTATGAATTGTCATTGCCGAACACAGTTAAGTTCGAAGCTTATTCTAGCGCCATTCTCTCTGTTAATATTCGTTCTCAGGCCGGAACTTCGCCGCCTAATGATATTCATCTCGTAAGTGAGAAAAATTCCATATCAAATGTTCTTTTTGCAAATGTTCTTAGTACAGTATTAGATGGTACTATGTTAATAAAATGTGTAAACTTCAGTCCGTCCGCTATCACAATTGATAAGAATACAGTTGTTTCGTATGCAAATCCTCTTTCTTTTCGCAGTTCCTATTCTGTTATAAATAAAATAGAATCGTCGCAGGGTCTATCCGATGATCAACTTCGCGATGTTTACAAGGAAATTTTGCTTTCTAAATCGAAGAAAGAATCTGATTTATTGGTGTTGCAAGATAGTGCTCAATTGGAGCAGATCTTAGATTTTCTTTTAGCACATAAAGAAGTTATTGCTTTAGGGGATGACAGAGTCGAATGTTGTCCGTTAGGAGAATTCAAAATAGAAATTGTGCCCGACTCACAAAAATATTTCTATACTCCAAACCATCAACTCCCGCACAAATTTCAGGCTGATATTAACAGCTGGATTGACAAGTGTATCGTCCAAGGTTACATCGAGAATTCTGATTCACCTCATTCGAATCCTCTTATCGTTCTTCCGGTACAAGGTGAATTAAAACCAAAAATAATTTTGGATTTTAGAAAGCTAAATAAAAGTATTGTTCCTCTTCAATCTCCGATTCATAATGTGCAAGAAACGATTTCCAAGTTAGGTAATGCACATATTTTTTCAAGTTTAGATGTTTCTTCAAATCCTTATGGCATAAAAGTTGCTGATGAAAGCAAGCCTTATTTATCTTTTTCTTCTCACAGAGGACATTATAATTACAAGATGGTACCTGAAGGTGTGAGAAACTCGTCCAATGTTTTCTGTAAAGTAATAGAACTCGCTCTCTCTCATTTATTAGGGATTCATGCATTAATTTATCTCGATGACATAATTGTTTATTCGAAAGATATAGAATCTCATTATCATAGTCTCAGTTTAGTTTTTGCCGCGTTAAAGAAAGCGAAACTCAAGGTGAAGTTGGAGAAGGCTAATTTCTTTAAACGTTCGTTGGTTTATTTAGGGTTTATGATCAGTTCAAAAGGTTTATCAGCTGATCCTGTAAAGCTGCAAGCTTTGAAGTCGTTCCCGGTTCCCACCGATGTTTCCTCTGCTCGTTCTTTTATTGGATTCGTGTCATTCTTTCGCAATCTCGTGCCTTTGTTCTCAGCCATTGCTCAACCCATCACTTCATTATTCAAAAAGAATGCTAAGTTCGTCTGGCTCAGTGAGCAACAAGTAGCTTTTGATACGTTAAAACGAAAGTTAATAATCGAACCATTGCTTCAATTTCCGGATTTTAATAAGGAATTTATTATTTCAACAGACGCCAGTAATGTAGGTTTAGGTGCTGTGTTGGCACAGAAGGATGATCAAGGTAATGACCGTCCTGTTTCATTTGCTTCTCGTACGTTGAGTAAAGCAGAGAAGAACTATTCATCTCTTGAAAAGGAAGCACTAGCTATTACTTGGTCTTTAGCTAAGTTTAGAAACATAGTTTTCGGTTATAAGATTCGTATCTATACTGACCACCAACCATTAGTGGCTATTTTTAAGAATAAAGACTTAAATAATAAAATGGCAAGATGGGCCATCAAAGTTAATTCGTTCAATCCTGAAATCTTTTATATAGAGGGAAAAAGAATATCTGCCCGGATTACCTCTCTCGTTTTCCCACCTCTCTCTCTCCAGTTTATTCAATTTCTAGTATCGATTATTCCAGTCTCACAAAGAAGTTTTTCAATCTCACCTCCGATGTAATAAAAACGGAGCAAAGAAAGTGTTCAAGACTTTCTCAAATCATTAATTCCATTAATACAAATGGTCAAAGTATTAATTTTCCTCATGTTCTCATTCACGATATCTTATATTATGTTACAAAGGAAATGCAATATCTCATTGAAGTTCCTAATTCTCTTGTTTATACAGTTCTTAGTCTTAATCATTCTAGTTTAGGAGCTGGCCATTTAGGTCACGTGAGAACAGAAAAACGTATCCGAGAACGGTACATCTTTCCAAAGATGTCGAAGTTAGTTTATGATTTCTGTAGAAGAATGTTCTTCTTGTCTTAGGGTGAAAGGTAATATACCTAAGAGAGCGCCCATTTTCAAGTATCCCGTTCCATATCAACCTTTCTGTAGGGTTCATACTGACATTATCGGTCCTTTACCTCCATGTAAAGCGTCAGGTGCTAAATATATTCTTGTTTTTAAAGATTCTTTAACTCGTTATGTTGAGTTATGTGCGATTCCGTCTCGTAGTGGCATTCATATTGCTAATGCTTTGCTTCATAGGGTCATTGTGAGACACACAACACCAAATGTGCTACTCAGTGATCGGGGGGGTGAATTTGTCTCGTCGTTCTTTAAACAGTTATGCAAGCTTTGGAAGATCAAGAAGGTGGAGATAACCGTTCGCTCACCAATTAGTAATTCTCTGATAGAGCGTGCAAACTTGCAAATTGAGAATTATTTACGTCATTACGTGAATAAAAAGGGTAATGATTGGTCTAACTTTCTTCCTTTCGCTCAATTGTGTATTAATTCTTCTTATAATGAAACCATAGGGGACTCGCCCCATTTCATTCTTTTCGGGTATTCAAAAAGATTACCTTACGATGTAGAGAACTACGTCACTCCGTTTACAAATCCAGATAAAAATTATTGTCCCACTCACGAAGAGTTAAAAGATATAGTTATTAGAACTAATTTAATTCGTGAGATAGCGAAAGAAAATTTAGAAGTAGAAACAAGAAAGTTTGTAGAAAGGCAGCATAAGAAAGCTGAAGATAGAAAGATCTCAGTCGGTAGTAGGGTGTTTATACTTGATGTTAAACCTCCTGGAGTGTGTAAAAAGCTGTTGTTCCGTCGTTGGAAAGGACCTTTTAGAGTGATTGGTATACTCGGAAGAAACAGATTTATCCTTCAATGTCTCCAGACATCTCGTGAGATCGCCGTCCATAGCGATAATTTCAAAATCGTGCCAGAGCCGATTTCAGATCAAAATCATGAATCAAATCCAAATCTCTCATCTATTAAAGATAGTAATCCGAAACAAGTACATTTCAATGTCGATAAAAATGTTGTAAATGATCAATCTGACAGTGTAAATTCAGATGATGAAGAGTCTGAAGTTGTTATGTTCCCTCATAAATCTTCAAAGAATGTAAATAGAATGCCGTCTGTTCAGCAATCGCATGAGAGTTACAGGTATTCAAACTCATCTTTTCATGATCCGATAAGGTCATTTTCTAATTCTAATTCTCACCAAGGTGTTCATGATAGTTCGCAGGAATGTTCATTTTTGTCTGATAGTGTTCCAAAATCTTCGTTTTCTGGTTTCGAAAATCAAAATGAAAGTGTAAATAATTCAAGTTTTTATAAGTCTAGTTCGTATTCTGATGATTCTGATGGTAATTTCGTTCCATACCAAGGCTATCAGGGACCTCGTATCCAAAGTCCTAGATGGTTACGTTCGAGTAATAAAGTGTCAAATACTCATAGTACTCCGATTTCTCAAGACGATCAAAGTCAAGCTTCTTGTTCTCATTTTCCTACAAATCGTTCGTTCTCAGAATAGTTCTCAGGTTTTCTCTGTCAACGCAAACTGCATTTGTCATGTTGATTGTTTGATAGAACAATGTTGATATCGTATGTGTGTATATTTGAAGGTATTAATTGTTAATAATCATTCTTAAAACGATGTCTTATTTCCTGTACCTGAATTGCTGAGAAGATAACGAACGAAGATCTTGAGAAGAATGAAGAAGTTTTGTTTTCTTATTTATTATTGTATTATAGATTTTATGTTCATGAGTAATTACGAAGTCGTTTGTTTCATGTAAACATATCTGTCCCAGAAATGTAAATATATATATATATATATATATATATATATGCTATGCCTTAACATATATATATATATATATAGCATTATATATATATGCTGCTCTTCTTTTTTATATATATATATATCTCATCTTGCAGAGTAAATAAAAACAATACTCATCGTAATTGACTTGTTGTAGTAAATAGTACGGTGCTTGCGTCGCTATGAAATGTATAAGAAGTCTGCAACGCATAGTATCGAGAGAGTCCTTTCTTGAGTGTTGTGAGAGTAGGTTGTGTTTCGTGCAGGCTCTAGCGGAGTGGGGATATTGTAACTCCGAGCCTATGTTTGTGTTTTTATGAAATACTAAGAAGTGTTTTGTTATTTATCCATGCAGCCAAATCAATATTTATGCTTTGTGAATTATTAGCATAAATATCTCTCTGTCTGTTTTATGTCTAGAAGAGACATTCTTTTATTATCTCGATTTCTACAAAGTTAGATTATCAAGTCTTGCATCTTATTCTTATATAATTATTTGATTCTTGTTTGAAAATAAACGCAAGTGAAGAATCTCCATAATCTAATTCCTTTATTACTGAAGTATAGTAATATCTCATCCGGCTGTCATTTCAGGTAAAACGCAACCAACCTTACTCAAATCTCTCCCACTCAAATCTTGTTAATATTTTGTGACTCATATATATTTTATTCAATGAACTATTTTGTACAAATATATCTCTCAAGCATATTGCATCTTAGTTAAGAATTATTGTAATTTTAAGAAGACATTTCCAAGATTATATATATTAATATTAAAGAAGGAATATCAAATTATATTTTTTAAGTATCATTTATTGAAAGGCATATATGACGTAATAGATTATTAAAACTCATTTATACGAAGTCCAATATTATTCTCCTAAGTCTTTGAAGCATCTTTTCATTTCGTCCAGAGCGTAGATATCTGTTCTAGCGTAAGTCCACAGGTTGAAAAATCTTAAAGAATCTATCTTCTAGAATCCGATGCTTCCATGTAGGTTTCACACGAGTCTGAAAAAGAAAAGACCTGTAATATAAAAGAGTTATAGAAACAGGGAAAGAAGATACTTAACTAATAACCTTATATATATATATATATATATATATATATATATATATATATATATATATATATATATATATCTCATACTCTATATATATACCTTTTTAACTTCTCACCCATGACCACCCCTTCATCCAGGTGGCCACTCCCACTTGGGAGGAGGTACCCCGCCGCCGCCTCCGGCCTCCTCCACAGATCGCTTAGGGCTGAAATTTCCCAGATTTCTCTTTTTTAAAAAGTGTCATTTTTTTTACCCATGAAAAACATAGAGTTTTGAGATGAGGCCATCATAAAATTCCTTTGTAAGATTGAGTGGACAGCTTCGCATATCATTGAGGCTTTGCAAAAGGTTTATGGTGAAGATGTTTTAAAAAAAAAAAATAAAAAAACAAGCAGTTATCTTTACTGCTCCTAATAACTAGCCATTTTGGAAATGGTAGAGAAGACTTGCAAAATGATCCAAGGAAGGGAAGACCATCAACATCAACAAATGAAGAAATGGTGGTGAAAGTGCAGAAATTGGTATAGCCAATCAGGCAGCTTCTGCATTTCACATTTCTCATGGCTGAGCATTTTTGATTTTGACTGTCAAATACCTCTGCCTCAGCAAGCTTTTATCACAATGCATCCCAAAAGCATTGCATCCTGACCAGATGGTTTAAAAAGCTGAACTTTTGATGGCTTCTTTTGATGGCATTCTTTGATGGAGTACCATAAAACAATTTATAAAAGTAGTGGTTAGTAGCTAAATAAAAGTTAACTAGCTATTCCAAGAACTAAATAAAAGGTCAGTTGCCTTGAGAATAACATGATAGGTAAAAGAAGGAAGTACTATAAGGGAATTTAAAATTATGAAAGCAGAAGCAGAGAAAGATGAAAGGAAGATGAAAGATGAAGGGAAAATGATGAATTGTTTCTTAGGTATTTCAAATTTTCAAGAAGAGATAACTAAAGAATGTATAAAAGATTTTTGATCTAATGGAAGAATGTATTAACATGGAAAGTCAATAAAGATAAAGGATGGAACATTGGTAATGGAAAAAGAAAAGATTATGAAGAGATGGAAGGAATGTTGCAGAATTATTTAGAAATGATTAATCAACCTTTAAACATTCATTCTATAGTATGGAAGATATGAAAACTGCTGTAGTGAATATTAAAACCAAAAAAGTGGTTGGTGAGGAGGGAATTGTGAAAGATAAATGCTGGTCTTTAATAGGTTTAGCTTATTAGATCTGTAAACTCTGGGAAAGTGACATTGGGAGTAAATGTGTATGATACCAAAAAATACAGATCATATTAAACTGAAAATCTTTGTGCTATTAGTATTATGAGCCAAGTAACCCCTCCTCAAATAGGGCTTTGCCTGTGAGTAGTTGCAAATGTGTTAAAAAAAAACAAAAAAAACTTTGAAGCGTTGTGTTGACAAGGAATTAAATTAGACAGTAAATTTCTGGACATTATATGTTGAAAATTTATTTAAAAATTGAATTGAAATATAAATATTTGAGGAAGGGAAAAGGAGGGTTTTGATAGCTGAAAAATATGAGGAATATAAAATGTTTGGGTTAGAATTATAAAAATTAGCATATTATTTAATAAAAGGAAATTTCTTCTCTTCAGCATAACTAATCCTAAGTGTTTCTAATTTGGAATGAAATACAATAATATATTTGAGTCACACTTATATTTAAAAAAGAAAAGTTTCAATAATTTTCCAAATGAAATTTTATTTCCTTCATAGATGAAGTCAGGAAGACTAATGTCCCAGTGCATCCCTCCTCGTGTATTGAGAGAGAGAGAGAGAGAGTGCTACTGAGCTCGCTCCTGTCCTCATTCAACCCTATTCTATGCCTTGAAACTACTACTTTTCCTCATTGCTGAAAGCGTGCATATGTTCATCTGAGACCGAAAATGGGTAGCTGCTCTGATCCTTCCAACTATCGTCCTATAGCTCTCACCTTTATTCTGTCTAAAATCCTTGAAACACTCAACTCTCATTTCCTGGATCATCTGGAATCTCATTCCCTTCTTTCTAATCACAGTATGGCTTTCGATGCTCAAGGTCAGCTGGTGACATTCACTGATTTGGTCTTCTACCCTTAAGGACTATGGAGAGTCTTGTGTAGTGGCGCTTGACATATCCAAAGCACGTCGAGTATGACATGCATCACTGCTCTCTAAGCTCCCTTCCTTCTTCGCTTGTCCAGTTTACTCTCAAATCGTTTCATATCTGCGCTTGTTGATGTAACAACCTCTTCTTCCTATCCTATTAATTCTGGTGTTCCTCAGGGTTTAGTTCTATCTCCAGCTTTATTCTTGCTTTTCATTAACAGTCTTCTCAGCTACTCAACTCTTTATTCCTATGCATGATGACTCAACACTCCATTCTTCCACTTAACTCTAATCTTCTACTTTTACAGCTAGAGTTGCCTCTCAACTTCATCTTTCTGATTCTTTTCTTGCCAATCTGGATGGATTCCCATTGGAGTCGTACCAACCTTGTGAAATTTATCTCTTTAAAAACTCAACTCCTTCACATGTCTTTTTCTAAAACACCTCCCAACTTTCCTATCTTCTTCAATGGCTCTAACGTCTCACCTGTGAAGAATATAAACATTAATGACAAATTACTCACATCACAGCAGTTGCCAAGGGGGCCTCAAAGAAACTTTGTATTCTGTTCATTTAAAGTTTTTATGTCTTCAGAACAGTTACTTCAGTTATTTAAGGGCACTTATTAATTTAATACATGGAGTACTGTTCTTCGGTTCCACCCTTCTTTTGATATGGTTGAGTCTAAGACTATAGGACTAATAAACTGTCCCCTCCCTCTAACTCCCTTGATCCTCTATACCTGCGGTGTGACATTGGCGCACCATTGTTTTACTAAAGTACTACAATAGCAGTTGCTTGAGGGAGTTGTCCACTCGCTTACCACCACCACCACTGCAATGCCCTCGTAGTTGTGTGAGCATTGAAAATTCCATACTCATTGTGGTACCTCCTTTCCAGCTACCTCTCTATTGTGGAATTCTTATATGTTTTCCTGCTACATTTAATCTTCCTCCCTTTTTAAAGACTCCATCTGCGCTCATCTGAGAGATTTATTTTAGGTTCCAGAGAACCTTTCATTTTGTTTTATTCATTTAATTGCTGTCCCCTCCTTGAAAAGGGCTCTGCCCATGAGCGGTGGTAACCCGTAAAAAAAAAATTTCTCAAGTATTATTCAAAAATTTAATATATCTATGTATTATTTCAAGTGGCCTCTGCCTTTTTCACACCCTCTTTCTCTAACTCTTTTTATGCCAAAAGATTTTTCATGCGAGAGTCAAAAATATTCACCCTCCAAAGATTCTGAGAATTGAATTATATTTTCTAAATATCTAAGATGATAGTTTAACTTAATTACCCTAAATATGAGAAATAGAGTTTAATAGTATTAACTTGTTTGGTGGAGAAGTCGTCAAAAAAGGAATAATATTTTATGAAACAATCAGTCTTAAATATGGCCATAAATAACACCACATTTATAGTTCAAATGGACTATTATCCACACAGCCACATTCACTTTCTGTGAAGTTGTTCTTGACTTGGTGTTACGATTTTTATTGTCATAGATAAACTTTATAATTAGCTTTTATAATAAACTTAATTTACTTAAATGAAATAATGTCATAAAATGATCTTAGGCCATGGGCACTCTAATACAAATCCCTAAAAAGAGAAATATACAAACCGTACTTTAAATTAATTAATATTTACAAAGATACATATACACTACGCTACTAATCCAGAAAATCTCCATTGTTTGAACCTTCCCACTACTTATCTTATATGATTTCTTTCCTTTGAACTCTCTCTTCAATACATGAACTCCTTCACCTGAAATTGTGCAATTTAATCAATAATAATAATAATAATAATAATAATAATAATAATAATAATAATAATAATAATAATAATAATAATTAATATAAATAAAAAAACAATTTCTTTGTTTATGAAATAGTTAAACTTAAATAAATTGCATTTAACTAACTAGTTTTCAACATTGACATCATCGTGATTCTAAAACACGCTGGGTTTTAATCAAACTATTAAAATCCATTTTTAATTCCAAATGTAAAAATATTGTTGCTGATATGTTAGATAATGCGCTTAATTTTTAGAATTACATTGATAATCATACATTCATTTGTATTCATCTCTCAATAAAATGATTGTTTTTAAGTATTAGTCCAATCCAGACTCATGCTCCAAAATCATCTTAATCTACTTCCTATTGACTGCAAAAAATTATTATTTTTCTTTTTTGTGTTGATTGATCTTCAAATGAGATTGCCTCTTTTCATTGATCTTTAGCATAACTTGGCTTGACATTTGGTTGTATCACATTCCTTTTAGGCTTACTTACATCTTTTTATTTAATTTCAGATCTTTCCCAACAATGAAACAAACTTTGCTTTAGCAGATAACATTAAAAATGAAGAATTAGACCAAAAGGCATCAATAAAGTCAGAAATGAGGGAACCAAATGTTGAATTTGAGTTTGATGAAGGGCTTGTCAACATGGAAATCATAAAATCTGACAATATGATGATTGCGGAGAAGTCAAGTGCTAAACATGTAGATGTATGTTGATTCTTTTGTTATTTTTTTTACTCAAGTTAGAAACATATTAGGAGAACAGAAAATTATTATTATTATTATTATTATTATTATTATTATTATTATTATTATTATTATTATTATTATTATTATTATTATTATTATTATATTATTATTATTATTATTATTATTAAGTATTAGTGTTATTATTTTTAACACCTTTGAGGTTTGTGAGCAAATGGAATCAGTTTATTAATATCCAATTTGTAATATTAAGATCGTTCAAATAATTAAAAAGCTCTGAAAAGCACATACCTTAAGTAAATTTATGTATCTATATAGGCCTAATATTTTTGTGTCTGTGTGTGCACCAGTTAGAAATATCGTCAGTGTTGATTAATCTCCCAATTCCTGTTTGCTGATAATTCAATAATTGTTCTCTGTTCTCATCAGAATAACACTGCCTTTCTTAGCATTGCATTCCTAGGGTATAAAGGTCTCCAACCCAACTATCACTGTTCCTTTAGTAGCCTCCTATGACATGCAGAACATACGATGTGGGAACTCTTTCTCCACCACACACAAAGATATATGAAAAAAGTCTGTAATAGTAATAGTATTTTATGGTTTATATGTGATGCAGAGTCTCTAGTCCTGTGTAAGAAGAGTATGGATATGAGAGCAAGAGGGGAGAACCATTGGGCACTGAAATAACAAGGGATGTACCTTACACCCCAAATGCCTGATGGAAGGTAATTCTCTCTCTCTCTCTCTCTCTCTCTCTCTCTCTCTCTCTCTCTCTCTCTCTCTCTCTCTCTCTCTCTCTCTCTCTCTCTCTCTCTCTCTCTCTCTCTCTCTCTCTCTCTCTCTCTCTCTCTCTCTCTCTCTCTCTCTCTCTCTCTCTCTCTCTCTCTCTCTCTCTCTCTCTCTCTCTCTCTCTCTCTCTCTCTCTCTCTCTCTCTCTCTCTCTCTCTCTCTCTCTCTCTCTCTCTCTCTCTCTCTCTCTCTCTCTCTCTCTCTCTCTCTCTCTCTCTCTCTCTCTCTCTCTCTCTCTCTCTCTCTCTCTCTCTCTCTCTCTCTCTCTTATATATATATATGTATGTATATGTATATATATGTATATGTAATATATATATATATGTATATATGTATGTATATATATGTATATGTATAACATATATGTATATATATATATATATATATATAATAATAATATATATATAATATATATGTATATATATATATATATAACATAATATATATTATATATATATATATATAATAATATATATATATATATATATATATATATATATATATATATATATATATATAATATATATATATATATATATATATATATATATATATATATATATATATATATATATATATGTACATATATATATATATATATATAAATATATATGTATAAATCATATATGTATATGTATAATAATATATATATATATATACTTGTGTATATATATGTATATATATATATATATATATATATATATATATAATATAATATGTGTATAATAACCTTATTATTATTATATGTATATATATGTATATGTAATATGTATATATATATATGTATATATATATATATATATATATGTATAACCCTGCCTCTATACACTCCCTATATATATATATATATGCTCTTTCTTATATGTATGTAATATTAATAACCCAGCAATATATATATCTTAATATGCTAATAATATGTAATATATGTATGTGTATATGTGCATGTACTATTACGTTATTCTCATATAAGTAACATATATTAACCAATATGTAATATATAATACTCTATATTACAACAGTAACCATATATGCAAGCAATAACCAATATAATATCAACATCATAGTTCTAAAACAAGAACTTTAAGTCAATAAGTGGATCTCTCTTATTATCTTAATATTATAAAGGTATTGAAGATCAAAAATTCAACAATTTAACAACAATATTATAGGCTAGATTCTCAAGTACCAATCTATTCGATTTGAGCATGAACAGTCACCTTTTTTTAAAGGATTGAAAAATAGCATTATTTAATAGCAATGATTCTTACACTTTTAATTTTCATAATATCTTTTATTTTTATTATTTAATATTTTCATTCATTTGACCCATTTTCACAATAAATAAGAAGAATTTTATCTTAGCATTATGATATTTGTAAAGAAGTATCGATCGTTTCTATAAGGTGCTCGTGCTAATTGCGAGTGTATGCAATATTTAACACATATATATATATATATACCTGCTATATATATATATATATATATATATATATACTTTATATATGCTGCTATAACTCTCTTTCTCTATATATAACAACCTTATATATATATAAATGCTGCTGCCTGCTGCTATGGGTTTACACAAGAATCGTTAGATATTGCTAGTTATTATAGTAATACTATAATTAATTTAATTAAAGTTATAGATGAGGATAATAGCCATTCAGGTCATAAAATTAAATTTTGTGTTGCATTTTTTATATATGGTACCATTAAGAAGGTTGAGATTGGTTTTGGAAATTAAGTATTAAAAAACAATAAGTCTTGGAGCTAAAAGTATAATTAGTTATAAACTTAAAATAAAAATTATATTTCTTTTTTATAACCAATAAGAATTCTTAATAAGTAAACTATATTTTCATTTTTAAAAGGTGCGGAACAAAGAGCGGAAACTTTTGATCCACGTGCAAATTAATTTCCTGACGTCTCACCTCCCGCTAGTCCGTACCTATTCTTGTAGTCCGCTCGGAGCGGACTAAAAAGCGGAAGTGCCCACCTCTGATAAAACAGCCTTGTATATATATATATATATGCTGCTGTGTTAATTAATTATAACTCATAATAACAACCTTATATATATGCTGTATATATATATCTCTTATAAAACTGTTTTTCGTTTTTGTATCTGGAAACTTTGAAGACGTAAGAGAAATGCTCAGGATTTGCGTTCGTTTTGTCAAACTTTACCGAAAAATCGTAAATGCTTACTTCCAGACGTAAGGAATTTCCCCAATTCTGTAAGGTTGCTATTTCCCGTTCTAGCCGAATTTAGCATGTTCTTACGAGAAAAATGTAAACAAACAAGATGTGGCGCCTGGTAGGCCCGATCTGAATTGATGAATTTACAGCACAGTAAATGAAGCAATTGGAAATCCCTAAATTTCTTTCAAATGGATAAACTCATCACAAATAGTTGATCTTATCTGCAATATAAACCATTTGTTGTTATTTTTAATTTTGCTTATTCCATTACTCCATCACAATGGCTGAACAATTGTTTAAAAACAAAAGTAAGCCTAACACGAAATCGCGGTCGTTTAAACAAATTCGTGCAAAAACTGGGTGAGCATTTCTTCGAGCACAGCACAAATAATAAAAACTGAAACGATTACAAATTAAGCAAGAAATACTAAAAAAATTCATTTTATCATATTGAAGCACTTCTTTCGTATTACAATTTTGATTGAATATAACTAAAGTGATTTTAAGTAAAGTATTTGTGGGAGGCACTGTTTATTTATCCGCAATCCCACTAATACATCACTTGGGACTAATTTTGCTATTTCCTTTAATCATCTTGTCCAGTGCAGGTCCGCATACACAATTTATTTGTTCTGATTGGAGTTTTCCATGAAAGAAATCACCTTTACTCCGTAAATTTTTCTAGCTTTAACCTTTATCCCCTCTAACCTTTTTGATAAACTTGTTTAGTCGTTTCTCGATAACACTTATCGCCCTAAAACTATAGCATATGATGTTCCTAAACTTTCTGTTTATGCTCGGCTTCCCTGCATTGGACCCCTTTCAATGATCTTCACTTTCAGATTAGGAATATCTTAAACAAAAACTTTTCATAATGGAAGTTTCTTATATCTTTTAACAACAACTCAATTGGCAGTTTCTTTAAGATTAAAGCATCTCCCTGAATTGAGGTTACATATCGTTTACAAATATAAATGTGTCGACAGTAAACGTCGACTATGTAGATCAAACTTTCCAATAACTAAAGATGCAAGCCTTCAAACACATGGACATTTTCTTTCAACTAATCTCCCCATCTCAACCAGAGAATTTAGCTGTCAGAGATCACTATCTTCTACAGGTGAAGAACTTAAAAATTTGGAACCTTTATATATAAAAACACTTAAACTACCATAAGACTTTTTTGGCACTCCTGATTGCCTGAGCTAATACACGAATTTCGTGCAAAAACGAACACGATTTCTTGCGGGGGTTTACTTTTGTTTTGCAAACCATTGGAATAGCTGCTGTGATGGAGCCCGTCGATTTCGGTTACACACAAATAAACAAAAAAGGGTTTATATTACAAAATTGCTAACTAGTGTGATGAGTTTATCGATTTGGAAGAAATTAGATTAAAAGCTGATTTTATTGAATTAAATATTCATCGATTCAAAAAAATGACGGCGTAGTAGGCCCTACCACGCCGTCATTTTTTTGTTTGCACATTTTCGTAAGAACGTGGTAAATTCAATTAAAGAATTACGGAAATTCCTTACGTGTGGTAAGCATTTCTTACGATTTTGCGCTAAGTTTAACAAAAACGAACGCAAATTCGAGCATTTCTTACGTTTCGTAAGCACAAATGCAAAAATGTAAACGCCTATATTAACATACAGTAGGGCAGAGATAGATAGAAACTATCAGACAAATTGCATATATATATGTATGTATATAGCAACTAATAATATATACTTTATAACTGTGCTATATATATAGTAACCAACTTGCAACCAGCATGTATATGCAACAGCAACCAACATCACCTTGCTGCTAGCAACCTTAGTAATAGCCTTATATGCGGGTATAACCAACAAATATATGTATATATATATATATATATATATATATAGCAACTTGTAATATACTATATATACTTTAACTGCTGCTGTATATATATATATATATAATATATATATATATATATATATATATATATGTATATATATATTAAAAAGCAAATTAATAAAAGTAACATTTTAATTTCTAGAAAGGTTAAAGCTCGTTTCTCGAAGTCATCGGTCATTGAAGAAAATTTTAAATTCTTTGTCTGATAGCAAGGGGCTGAAAACCCCTTCTATCAAATCTTGCTTTTCATGTTGATAAGCTCAAAACCTTTCAACTACCAACGCCACCCTGCAGCAATGCGGGACATGGTGCGTGATATCACTTAACTTGAACGTTTGATATATTTAATAACAACAGCAACAACATGTAGCCCAACCTTGTAGCCAACCTTCTTCAACTGTAACCAGCAATAGCCAGCACGTAGTAGCCAGCAGCAACAACAGCAGCAGCAACAGCAGCCATGCGGTAGCAGCAGCAGCAACAGCAGCCAACCCATGGCAGCCTTTGCTCTTCCTTGCTAGCTAACCAGCAGTAGCCAGCCAGCAATAGCATATATGCAATAACAGTAACAATAACAACAACATATTGCCAACTAGTAATATATATGTACTTAACTTATAATCGAGAGTCGTTAAGTCGCAAAATGTATGGTATCGGTTGGGTATCGCCCAGAGGCACACCGATACTCCTCCCTCGAAAATTCCCGACCTCATGTTTGATTGGGTGATAAGCATTTACAAATACCACCACCATTCACGAAAAGACTAAAATAGTAGAAGGGGTTTTCAGCCCTTGCTACTAGTGAAAAGAAATTTACATTTATATATATATATATATATATATATATATATATATATATATATATATATATATATCTATATATATATAT
>JABUQX010142314.1:5000-12500 GCA_015478945.1 Trachelipus rathkii
ATATGTATGTAATAATATAACCAATAATAATATAGCTATGTATAATATCAAATCTGTATAATGTAATAATAATAATAATATCAACAATAACAAATATAATAATATGTAATAATAGCCAATAATATTTCTTCAACTGTAATAGCTAATATGCTCAACATAACATATGTAATAATTATATATATATATATATATATATATATATATATATATATATATATATATATATATATATATAAATATATATATATATATATATATATATATATATATATATATATATATATATATATATAACAATAATATAATAATAACTATATATATATATAATATATACATATATAATAATATATATATATATGCTATATATATATAAATTATTTTACCAGTCCACTACCACCCACTGCACTCGAACACAAATTAAAGTAAAAACCACTAAATATAACGAATTAAAAGAAAACTGAGAAAAATTTAGGCTTTTGGTGGATATTAAAAGGAGGTGATCACGTTGCGTTTCGACACTCCCTCGTGTCTTCTTCAGACGCCGGTTAAAAAATTCCCCAGTGTTGCCCCTGACCCCGAGTGTTGGCGGGAGGCCCGTCAGGGTAGGTGTCCAAGACACGCCTTAGCTCCTCTTGGGAAGCTAAGCTTTCAGAGGTAAAATAATGGGTTTACTTTTAGCCAATCGTGGTCTCGAGGCAACACTCTGGGTACCATCTGAAGGGTAAGGGTTCAAACCCACTTAGGACCATTTGAAATAAACATGCAAATGATTGTTGCGTTTATTGCACAAATATCTTTAGATATCTAATAATGTCAGTTAAAAATACCCAGTGTTGCCCCTGACCCGAGTGTTGGCGGGAGGCCCGTCGGAGGTTAGGTGTCCAAGACACGCCTTCGCTCCTCTTGGGAAGCTAAGCTTTCAGAGGTAAAATGATGTGTTTCCTTTTAGCCAATCGTGGTCTCGAGGTAACACTCTGGAGTACCATCTCAAGGGTAGGGGTTCAAACCCACTTAGGACAATAAAATAACAAAATATATATATATATATATATATATATATATATATATATATATATATATATATATATATATATATATATATATATATATATATATAATTAATATAAATATAATAAAATATATTATATAACAAGATTAAAAACTTTTGAATTAAAAAACTTTGGTAAAACTATAAAATTCACTAGCTTTGGAGCTATTTGTAGAGCTATTCTTTTAATACAGTTTCTTCATCAATCTACTCTACACAATCTTCCACACAACTATAACATAACATCTATAACATCTTGGAAAACAGAACTTGAACCTTCCTCCTTACTTGTTCTTAATATTCTTGGCGTTATATTATAAGGACCAGATTTTACTTCTCTTTCTAAACAAGCTCGAAGAGGTTAGGGGTTCTGAGATACTTTCTGGACTTCTTCTCGCCCTTCTATAGAATATGTATCATATATCTGGGGTGGTTCCAAGCACAATGGTTTTTCTTTATAAGGTGAAGTTTAGGGCTTTTTGACTTATTAACACTCCTACTCGTCTCTCTCTCTCTCTCTCTCTCTCTCTCTCTCTCTCTCTCTCTCTCTCTCTCTCTCTCTCTCTCTCTCTCTCTCTCTCTCTCTCTCTCTCTCTCTCTCTTTTCTCTCTCTCTCTCCAATCTTTTCTAGTCGTCTAACATCTACATTACTCTCTTTATACCATTGATATTACAATGGGCGCTGTTCTTCTGAACCTCTAGTCGAATCCTCAATCTTACATGTATTCCACTGGTAAGGTCTGGAACACACTTCCTTCAATATCTTCTTTTAACTCTTATTCAAATATTAAATCATTAGTACCCAATATTTTTTTACTGCCAGTTTTGAAATATTTTAAACTAGTTTTTTTGAGCCTGAAATTCTGTTGAATACAAGGAGGAATATATATATATATATATATATATATATATATATATATATATATATATATATATATATATATATATTTTTTTTTTTTTATTTATTTATTCCTTCTTCTTTATTTATAACTATATATTTTGATATATATATATATATATATATATATATATATGGAGACGGATATACGAGTATATATATATATATATATATATATATATATATATATATATATATATATATATATATATATATATATATATATATATATATATATTATTATATTATTATTAATCTTACACTTTCTTCCCAGCAGGCGGGAGTAGTGGCCCCGTGCAACCTCCACTACACCCCCTCATCTCGCCCCACCCCACACTCCTCCCACCCCACTCTATCCCCGCCAGCACCCTACCCTCTTCCTCCCTCCCTCCCTCCTCCAGCATCTCCTTTATTCCCATCCATCCACCTCCTTCTTGGTCTCCCCCTTTCCTCTCCTTCCTATCCCCTCCGCCTCCCAGCACTCTCCTAACCACTCTCTGTTCCTCCATTCTCACCAGATGCCCATACATCATCTTAACATTCCCTTCTCCACTCTTCCCACCAACCCATTCCTCCACTCACATCTCTCCCTCACCACCCTATTCCTAATCTTCTCCCTTCTGCTAACCCCACAAACCGCTCTCAAACCCTTCATCTCAAATACTTCAACTTCTTCCTGGACCTGGCATTCAACCCCACGTTTCACACCCATACAACACCGCTGAATTTTCAATTTTTCAAACATACTTATCTTAACTTTCTGTGATAACTCCCCCCCTTTCCATATTCTCTCAGACCACTCAACGCTCTCATTCCTTCTTCTCCCACTCTATGTTCTATCTCCTCTTCATCCCTCCCCCTTACCCAAAATCCATCCCTAAATATCTAAAAATCTTAACTTCTTCAGAACTACACCCCCCACTCGAACCTCTAACCCCCCCCCCTCCTCACTTTCACTCCTCCTCAAACACTAACACTTTACTCTTACCAGGATTTATTTTAACCTTTTGTCCGCACATTCTCTCAAACTCCCTCACCAAATACCTCAACCCTTCCGCGCTCTTCGCCACTAGGGCCGTATCATCCGCAAACAGTATCATGTTCACTTCCCTTCTATCATTCCCATTTGTCAATTCCACCCCCCTCCCCTCCCTCACCATTCCTCTGCAAACCCTCTCCATAAACAAATTGAATAGCCACGGCGACATTACACACCCCTGCCTCAGTCCTCTCACCACCCCATCTCCCCTCCTAACACTCTCTCACACATTCTACTATTCCTATGAAATGCCCTGATACCTTTACCTAATTTACCCCACTCCATTTTCCTCCAACACCTCACAATTCACCTCTCTTCACTCTATCCTTATGCTTTCTCTAAATCTAAAAACACCCATACACTTTCCATTTCCTCTACTTTTCTCCACTAGCATCTTTAGTGTAAACACTTTGATCCACACCCTCTTCCCTCCCTAAATCCCCCTTGTTCTTCCCCCATTCTTTCTTCCGTTAAATCTCTCACCCTCTCAATCCAGTATTCTACCATACTTTCCCTACACACTTAAAGACATATACCTCTATAATTTCCACATTCCATCTATCCCCTTTCCCCTTATACAGGGGAACCAAACAACCATCCTCCCCATCCTGTTGTGGTACCACACCACTCCTCCAACATATATTATATAACCTATACAGCCACTCCACCCCTATACCACCCTTCTGTAACATTTCCATTCTCACCATCCAGACCTACGGACTTCCCTTTTTTTCCTTTACTCAAGGCCCTAATGATTTCCTCCATTTGTATTTCATCCCCCCCCTCCCTCCCCAATACATTCCCCATCCTCACCTCATGCAAATCTTCCTCCCCTCCCCCACCCACCTCATTCAATAATCTACTAAAATACTCCCCCCACCTCTTCCTCTCACCCTATCCTCTCCTCCTATCCCCTCCCCATCTCCTCCCTTAATCCTCTCCCCCAACCCCTCCTTCTTCTTCCTTTTTTTTTTACTTCTTTCCAAAACATCTTACTTCCTGATTCAAAATTTTCCGTCACCTTTCTACACCACTCATCTTTGCTCTTCTCTTCGCCCTCTCCACCGCCCTCTTTGCTTCCACTCTAACCCTTCTATATTCCTCCCAGCTTTCCTCTCTCCTGCACTTCCCAACCATTTCACATAAGCCTCCTTTTTCCTTTTCACCACCTTCTTCACCTCCTCACTCCACCATTCACTCCCTTTCCTTCTGCTTGCACCCACCCTTTTTACTCCACATGCCCTTCTAGCCTCTTCACATACTGCCTCCTTAAATCTCGTCCACTCCCCCTCCACCTCCCCAATTCCCGTCCCTCTCACGTCTCTCCACCTATCCCTCTCCTAAACTCCCTCTTACACACTGTCTCCTCCAATTTTTCCACCTTTATCACCTCCACTCTCCTCCTTTCTCCCCTTTCCTTAATCGTCACCTCTCCTCCCACCCTTAACCTTGCAACCACCAAATAGTGATCCGATATCCCCCTCCCCGCCCCTCTAAATACATTTACATCTAGTAATCTATCTCTATCCTTCCCATTTACACACATAATCCAGTACCGCCCTCCCCCCCGTTATCTCACTCTTCCATGTATACTTATGATTATCACTTTTTTTAAACCAAGTATTCCCCACTATCATTCTTCTTTCAACACACAACTCTAACAGACTTTCTCCATTAACATTCCTCTCCCCTACCCCAAATGGTCCTATTATTCTTCCCACCCCCTCCCTACCCACTCCCTGCATTTAAATCTCCCAATAGACAAATTTTATCATTTACCCAAAACTTTCCCAGCACTCATTCAACTCATCCAATCTTTCTCTCCTCCTCCTCCCTCATCATTCATGATTTTTGTGCACAACCCACATTTCCCCCCCGAATTTCACTTTTACCCACATTATCCTTGAACTCACCTGGCTACACACCCTTACCTTATCCCACACCTCTTTCCTCATAACTATTCCCACCCCTTCCCTCGCCCTCACTCTCTCATTATCATACCCTTGTATTTTCCAAAGTCCATCTCCCTCTTACCCTTCAGCTTAGTTTCTGTTATCCCTAGCACATCCAACCTTCTTTCTTCAAACATTAACCCCACTTCCTCCCTCTTCAAATCCTCGTTTACCCCTCTCACATTCATACACCCCACCCTTATTACCTCTCTCTTCCCCATCTTTTCCCTTCTTCTATATCTATTTTCACCCAGGCTGTACGTTTTGTGGGACTCCCCACCCCAGGTACTTCCCAACACCTGAGGTCACCACCCCGCTCACCGAATATACCCAACAATATTAACAATAAAAGGTTAAAAATGCAAATATAAAATATCCCCACATTAGTAACAATTTCTTA
The DNA here is from genome assembly GCA_015478945.1 of Trachelipus rathkii. Taxonomy (NCBI): domain Eukaryota; kingdom Metazoa; phylum Arthropoda; class Malacostraca; order Isopoda; family Trachelipodidae; genus Trachelipus; species Trachelipus rathkii. Next base: position 10,338 of record JABUQX010142314.1, read on the forward strand.
TCAAAAAGTAGACTCTTCACAATAACAATAAAAAAGGTTAAAATGATAATATAAAATATAAAATATAAAAAGTTAAAACCTACTATCAAAATTTACCCCCGTTAAAACTTTATTTTTCTATTAAAATCTTTATTTTTATTTAATCATTTAAAAATTCTTTAAAATCCCCCGCATATATACCAACTTTAAATTCAAAATATTTACAGAAAAATCAACTCAACAAACATTAATAAATGTAGCAAACCTTCAATATATGAGTAATACCACTATTAATAAGCCCTGCATATAAATAATCTTTAAAAACACATCCTCTCACGTTTAGGTATATATTCACTATATCAAATTCTACTCTGATCATAGATAAACAAATACTGTATAATTCTTTAAATAAGTTAACCTCCTGCTAACTACGTTAGCAGTAATCGTAATATTTTAAATACAAATCTTTAGACAATTTCTTATCAAAAAGTAGACTCTTCACAATAAACTCCCGAATAAGTCACCTTTTACTCACCGAGATTTATAATGTCAAATTATTCCTATTTCAAACTTACTTTTCACCAAGCAAGGGATCGTTCTAGGTCTACGAGAATAAACGGTCAATTAACAAAACTTACAGTTTACCATTACAAGTTCCAAAATACTAAATATGATGTTACACAACTTTCCATTTACTCTATTCATCAGAGACGCAATCCGTCCCATTGTTTTGTTTCTCTTTTGACTAGTTTACTCACTCCTCGTCTTTGATGCTAGTATTCAAAATTGCCAATCATTAATTTACGTCTTATTACCGGCAACAATTTCTGCTAATATTTAGATTTGGAAAAAAACGGTGGGTCTTCTAGCTCATTACGATGAATGATATATATCACAACATCTAATAGGAGTTCTTGTAGTATTTATTTTGCTACGTTTTTCTTGAGTAAGCACTCTTATTATTATGCTAAGTTTTTCTTGAATTAGAACTTACTTATCTCCAAGTAAGAGGCAGCAAGCATTTATAGCAAAAAAATTCACTTTTGCGTTAAAGATGAGATATATCAACAGTCGTTATAAAATAAGAAAATATTAGCTGTAGTCACGATAATGTAAGTTTAAAAAATATTTATCAAGCTAAACAATCCATCACAGATTCCGAACACATTTATATATCTGGAGAGAGAGGAGCCAGGACATCTTACTCCCTGTAATGAAACCACACATATAACCATATATACATATATATATATATATATATATGTACCAACTAATAACCGCACAATAGCCAGCTAGCCAACTAATATATACATATGTAGCCAATACATATGTATATATAATAACATTTGCACTGCTCTTCCGCCATATGCTGCTGCTCCAGCCCAGCAGCCTTATAATAGCCATAATATATATATAACCATACATATGTATATGTATATATATATATATGTATATATATAATAATATAATAACTAACTGCTCATAGCATATGTATATATGTAATATGTATATACGCACTCTATATATATGTATATGATGAGGACGCCGGTTCCGACTCCGGCTCCAGCGGCCCGGGGTTTTTTAAAGATCTCCGGCTCCGGCCGGAGACCACTAGTCTCCGGCTTTCCGGCCGGAGACCTATATTTTTAAAAGGTAGTTTTGAAAATAAAAATAGCAATAACACTGGTAACAAAGATTTTGCGGCAAAACATTTGAAGGTCATTTTATAGGTAACTTGTTGCCCTGATTCCGAATATGACCTCCGTTTTCTAGATTGGCTCTAGTTTTTGAGATACAGGGTGGTCACAAAAATACATTAATAACAACAATTTATGTTAGGTTGTAACGTAATTCAAAAAAAAACACGAAAAATATATATCAAATTGTTAATGAGTAAGTACATAAAATGCTAATAGGTCAAAACATTCAATTCAGTACAATGAAATCACAATTAATGCATTACAAATCGCTGTCTATATATGATTGTCTTCTGTGTGCAGAATGTGGACAATCACGTTGAAGGCTCCAACAATAGTCTGCCATCATGTGTGTATCCCATCTTCCTTGGTATCTTTCTTCCATCCCCTTGATATCTTGATGGAACCTCTCCCCTTGTTCCTCACTATAACATCCTAGATTATCCGGAAACCGATCTAAGTGACTATGTAGAAAGTGAACTTTTAT
>JABUQX010142314.1:17500-24184 GCA_015478945.1 Trachelipus rathkii
AGTTTTAGCATAGCGGTCCCTAGAAGTATTTGCTGAGTAGTTTATTAATAATATGGACTATAATAATAATATATATGTATAAAGAAATTACTCACCAGCTGAAAAATATTCACAATAAGGAGCTCGAAATATGCACATGCTATAGGACTCACGAAATCAGAATAATAAATCCTGGCGAGGCAAATAGCTGGCTTGGAGAGCAGGCAATAATAATAATAATATGTATGTTAATAACAATAATAATATATATATATGTATATATATTTTCATCCAACATATATATATATATATATGCTTATATATTATAATAATATAATATATATATATATATATATATATATATATATATATATATATATATATATACTTCTTTATATATATATATATATATATATATGGTGAAATAAAGTTTAAAATACAAAATTATCTCAATCCATCTCAAAAACTACAACAGCTACCGGGAAGAGGAATACATTGCTGGTATGGGGTCCAATTTAGTGTGGAGAAAATATAAAAAAAAAAAAAAAAAAAAAAGAGAAAATATATATTATATCTCAAAAACTACCACAATAGCTACAGAGAAAAGAAATACATATTTGGAATCCTGGTAAAATTTTAGATAGGAAAGTGAAAATGTAAAAAAATAAAAAAATAAAGAAAAAAATTATTGTTAATAATATATAGTAGAAGATTAGTGAGCCTATTTAGAGACCTTTTATTGATTTTATTCGTTAAAATAAATAGACTTTCTATTAAATTTTGCTTTTTTAACTAAATACCCAAAGGGTATACCGCACCGATGCAGGAGTCGGGGTCTCTTGGCCTTCCGGGAACTACGAGGGGTAGATTCCCCCTCGGGGAGGGTCTCCGGAACCCCGCTCTTTGGTATTTGGGTGACGCGGGGGTTCCTCCGCCCCTCATCTCCTCTTTCACAGATTGCAAATTTGAATTATCTTTGCTCCTTGATGACTGTCTTTTCAGTTTTTTCGATGAGGTTCCTTGGTGTGATTCCTTTGAAGTTGAATGAGATGTCAATGCAATTTCGGCCATGAACTTATCAAAGTCTAGCATATCCAAATCCTCTTCATCTTCAGTATGTTTATTTGCTGAAAAGCCACCATCGTCACTATCAGTGCTGTTGCCAGGGGTTGCTGATAAGGCGGCTTCCACTTCTGTGAATTTTTTTTTTGTCAAGCGAGCAAGCTCCTCAGTTATGCTATTTAAATGCATTCTAGAAGTGGTTCACCGTCGGAGATGCCATTCTTGTATGGTTTCAGCTAGCTTAAGGAATTCCTTATTAGAACTTTTTATATTAGGGCGTGTCAATTTGGAAGGCAAAAATAAAAACTTTTTTTTGTGAATGAGGGGGTCCAAAAATGTGCCTTTTGATGTGTAATATCCTAATTTAAAAGGTTTTCCTTATTCATAAACATTTACCTTGGTAAATTTGCGCTTGATTATAATGTATATTGAAATCTCCGAAAAAGGGGATAACTTAATATAAACTCCAATAAAATTTGCTCACAAAGTGGTTTAATGAACTCAAACAATTTTATTTATATTTTGTCTCTATTATCAAACACTGAAAACACATTGTAAAAAATGTAAAAAGCTTCAACCAACAATATTCATCAAATCTTGCTTCGATTCATTCCTAGACATCATTCTTTTGCTTGCTTCCTGGCCTCTAATGAATCCTTCTCGTTTCTCATGAGTATACACTTTGCCAGAAGCTTCTGTTACTTGTTTCACACATCTCTCTATGAACTGTCCATGACATGGCCACTTTGGAACTTGCGTTGGCTCTTCAACAAACTTTCTTATTTCTGATATTTTGAGTTTACAAGTAAGTGGAGGATCATATACCTTTTCTGACCAGTCTATCAGTTCCAAAAGGGAAGTTGCATTTGAATTTACTGTAGGTGTTTTCCTAAGCCGAACAGATAGGTCTCCTGGTGTATCATCATCTTCATTCCTTAATTCAATTATCTTCTGGACCCCTGCTTTCCTTTCTTCTTGGTCTTCCGAGCATAAAAGTGTCTGAAGCATCATTTCACTAAATGCGAACCACGATGAACGTTGGATTGTTGGCAAAACAATATCTGCTACTGCCTTCTTCTGAGATTTTAGGAGCTTCAACTGATAAAGAATGTGGCGAAGTTCTTCCACCCAAGAGAATTTCGATTTGATTGTAAACCAGCAGGGATAGTAAACGCCAACAATGTATTCCATAAGCAGTTGTAACGTCTTTAAATTGTTGTCTTTAAAGCCATGTTTTGAAACCCATTTGCGACAAATACTATTTGCAGTTGTTAACCACCGAGAGTGGCTTGCAGGATCAATTTCTAATAAAGCCAGATCAGTTGGAAGTACACCTGTCCTTATGGCCTGAGAGTTACATCCTGTAACCATAAGAACCTGATCTGTAGAGATCTTTGACAACAGTGTCACTCAATGGAACCAAAGGCTCTGGAAAGGATATCCTGACAAATGAGAGATTGATTTCTAGTTCTGTTGCAGTATCAAACATGTTGCCAATCTTACCACTCCACTTGTTGTTAGACAAAGTTTTTCCATCCAACTTTGTGACCAAGTGCCGCAAAGGTAGCTCATTAGTGTGAAGAGCACAAACCAACCAGATGAGTTTACGATTCAGCTTTGCCTCAACCCAATACATGACTCCTCCTTCCCAACCAGTGTTAACACTCGTTGAGTCACCACCAATAGCCTGCAAACTTTTATCAATGTTGTTTTTCTTTAAGAAATCCACAAGATGGTTAGCAATAACTTCAGCAGGTTTCCTTTTCGTTAAATCTTTCTCTGGAGTAAAATGGCAAAGATACCTTCCACCTGGCTCATTGCAAACAGTGTAATGCTCTTCTTTCACAATACTTGGAAACTGATGACTTGAGTTATCTGCTTGTAACAGAGCTTTAGTGGAATCTTTGCGTCTATCAAAGAAGATGCATTCAATATTGCCTATCCGGCATGGAGCATGAAATTCGTCATCAAGTGAGTTCATGACTTTCTTGTGCCCTTTTTACTTTATTGTGATCAACCACAAGTCTCCCTCTCCTTCAGTAATTAATCCAGCATCCAAAAATGCAGCTGTAGCACGTAGACCGACACCATACCTAATACTTTGTAATGCAAACATTGCGCAATTGTAATGTATTATACTGACTTGTACTTGAAGTAGAAGGTACATCAAAATCATCACATGGAATTTGCAAAGGATCTTCAGATTCTTCATCTGTAACATCAGTTGGCTCTTCATCTTCGTCGGAGAAAAGAACTTCATTTGGCTGTAATGTTAACTCTTCCTTCCTTTTCTGCTTATATTCAGAAATTCTTCTTAATTCATCTTCTTGCCTCTTCTGCTTTTTAATTTGTCTTGCTCAGGTAGATCTGGTAATCCAATTTGATGCTGTCCAACAGATCCAACCTTCTCTCTTTGACTATTAATAAACACTAGTTCTTTGACAGGGATCTTCATATCCTTAGAACAAGAGCAGGAGATGTGCACTTCATGTTTACAGTCAGCACCACCTGGACATGGACCCTCAAATGAACATAGCTTAATCTCCCACTTTCAATTGAGGATGTCAAAGAGCTTGTTGCTATGAAAGCCTCTTTCAATTCCAGTTTTCCTCTACCAAGTGATATGTTTTTGGTCTTTTCCCAGTTTTCTTCTATTTTCTTCAGGACTGTGACTCTCGAATTTAAAATTGGCACCACAAAATAACTGTTTGCTAGCTCCCACTTTTCAAGCACTTTTGGATAAATATCCTTTGCAAGAGTGGCTGCTGGGTAATTTCTGACATTCTCTCCACTCTGCTCTCTTAGCAGAAGCCCATATCGTAGAACCACGTAGAGTTGGGGTTCAAGAGGAGCAGCATTCTCGACCAATTCCAATGGGGGTTTTCGTGTGATGGAGTTGCATGGGTCTTGTGCTACTTTTACCTAGCCATGGTTCCGTTTTCAGATTTTGCAAGTGGAAGAAACTATTCATGCGGGAAAAAGAAGGGCAAAAGAAACCATCACTATTTGTAGCGATATTGGCAAAAATGAGTATTGCTAGTTTAAAAACTTTCACGAGTGGCATTAAATTTTTTTACAGATGTTATAGTATAATATAAGTATATTCTTAACCTTAGAACAGAAGTACTGACAGATATAATGATAAGAAGGCACTTCTTTAGAGAAGACAGTTTGCTGCGAATTACTTGAAACGTGAAAATATCACGAATTTGAAGTAGCTATTTACCAAGCAAACCAATGTAATTGCCAGTTCTTGTAAATATAATTGTGAATCGCTAGTCAAAACACAACTTTTAGACACATTGATTTTTGGAAAAAGGAAGTCAAAAAAGTCCGACGCTAACTATATAATAAACTAGATTTATTATTCGAATCTAAAAAGTTCTCACTTAAATTATTACTTGTAAAAATATCGTAATAAGAGCCATATTAACCACGTGCCGAGAAAATAACGAATACTACCCGATACATTACTATTGGTAAAATCCCTAATATATATATATATAATAATAATAATATGGCATAATAATATGTAATAATATATATGCTAATAATAATAACCATGTAATAAATATAATATATATAATAATAATAATAATATAATAATAATAACTAATAATAATAATAATGATTAAGAATACATATACATATATATAATAATAATAATAATAATATATATATGTAATAACAAGCCATATATCATAATAATATATGTATCATATATCATATATATGCGCATAACAATAACATATATATACTCAGCACCAACTGTGTATATGATTGGAATACATAATATATGTAGCAATAACATATATGTATAACTCTACTTGTATCCATATGTAATAATAATAATAATAATACATAGCCATAATATATATCATATCTATCGCACCATATATAATAATAACATGTATATATAACTCTTTGCTGCTGCCTTAAAATGATTGGAATACATATGTATATGAGGTGGAATCATGCTCATCGCGCCATAATAATAATATACATATATATATATATAATAATAATAATAATAATATATATATATACATATATATAATAAATATAATAATAATATATACATATACATATATATATATATATATATAATAATATAATAACCATATATATATTATATATATATGTATATGATACAACATATAATAATAATATATCAATAACCATATATTCTTCAATATATATATATATATATAATAATAACCACATATATATAATATATGTATATATAATATATATATGCAAGCTTATACTAATCTACTGTAAGTTTTAAAATAATAATAATAATAATAATCATAATAAAAATCAATTAAGCCTCTTAAAGAGATGCTCAAGAATGAACCGCAATGCAATTGTTGTGCTATTATTAAGTAGAAAGAGATTTAAAAATACTTTGTGTAATATATATATATATATATATATATATATATATATATATATATATATATATATATATATATATATATAATATATATATACCCGCATTATTACTGGAGGAGGGTAAAGGAGAACGGAAAAGCAACTCGACATTTGTCATACTCCTACTGCTTTTCTTTTCCGATGCTTTATGGCGAAGCTCACGCCTCCCAATCTTGGGAGAAAATAGGTAAGATGAAGAAGAGAAAGAATATGCTCTGCCCACACAGAGGTGGGCAATCATGCTCAGTTCAGCAGACTTGGTTTTGAGTAACGGAGTAACGAACTGGGTGCTTTTCTTTCAAGTAGCACTGAATAAGTTCAAGATTTATTTTCTCCGTTTTTTTTAGTTAGTTACATTATGTTCCGACTTTGCTGACCAGCGAAATTGAGCCCTCCCGGGTCGGGTCAAAATCGCTTTTATAAGCCTTATATGCCGCCCGCTGACATACCGGCTTTGCGCCGCCGCCATGCCGCCGCCGCGCCTGCCGCGCATAACGCCGTCGCGCAGCCTGCACGCGCACGTATACCTTCTGCCACCACCTACTACGCCGGGGAATCATGAGCAATAGAGGCTGAGACCCGGTGCTTTCTTAACAGATGAAATAGATGTTAGGAGAGTGTGGAGTGTGAGCACTTCGAAAAACTGCATAACATTGGCAGTAATGAATAGGTGATAGTGAATGTGTGTGGGGTTTGATGGTGCAAGAAGGGAATAGATATTTTGGGGATGAGGTAATGGGTAGAGTGAGAATTGAAGAATGGTAAATCTGAAGGTATAGATGAAATAACTAGTGAAATGATCAAGAATGGAAGTGAGATTGTGATGGGTTGGATGTGCAAGTTTTGTAACAAAGCGTTTGTGGAGAATTTATAGTTCAGGGATTGGGGGAGAACAGTAATAGTTCCACTTATTTAAGGGCAGGAGGTAAAGGTAACTGTGCAGGAATTACATGGGAGAATTAGTTTGTTAAGTGTAGTAGGGAAGATATATACTGGCATTTTGGTCAGAGAAAAGAATGCGTGCGAATGACTGGACGACTGATTGTGAAGAGTAAAAGGTCTTTAGAGTGGTAGAGAGGGATGTGTGGATAAATCTTTACATTGAAACAAATGATTGAGAAAATGAGGAGAAGAAGAATAAATTGTATTGAGGTTTTTGGATTTGCAAACAGTATGGTATATGATTAATAGTTCCCTATAAATCATATA
>JABUQX010142315.1:0-2500 GCA_015478945.1 Trachelipus rathkii
CATTACATACTCACTGTATGTTCTAAAAACCAGTGTAAAACATATATATATATATATATATATATATATATATATATATATATATATATATATATATATATATATATATATATATATATATATATATATATATATATATATATATATATATATATATATAACTGGTTCAGTAGTTCTTAACTACAAATGAGTGGCAACTATGGCTCTGAAGATTTTCAACTTCTGCAGCGCTCGTGCTGCCTCCTGGGGGAAAACATGGATCACAAGGACATGGAGGAGGAAAAGGACGTGTGAATTCCTCTTAGTTTACGGTGTTTTTAATTACAAAAATAATAAGTGTGTTTTCTTCCTTATAAAGCATACTTTTATTATCCTTTTCACTGGATTACTGCAAATAAATTTAGCGAGAACATCCACCAGCCGGCGAAAAGTCGTAGGCGCAAAGGCGCATAAGCGCTAGGCACGTGATGTGACAAAATATAGGCGCATAGGCCTTCGCGCATAGGCGCAAAGGCGCATAATCGCATAGGCTCCGGCAGGCAAAAAATTATAGGCGCCCAGCTCTGATATATATATATATATATATATATATATATATATATATGTATATATATAATATATATATATATATATATATATATATATATATATATATATATATATATATATATATATATACTAATATATATATGGACTGGAAAATACTCAAGTCGACTCTAATTAACTGGAGTGATTAAAGGTGGGATTGCTTTATTGTTTATTAAATATGAATTCTCTCTTCCCTCCTGTTGATAATATAAACATCCTTGGCCTTAACAAAAAAAATGTCTTGGAAACCTCGTCACAACGGTTGCTGAGGCGGCATCAAAGAAACTGGGAGTTCTGTTTGATTACAGTTCCTTTTCTCAGTTACCCCAGCTATATAATCGTTTCATTCGCCCTTGTATGAAGTACTGTTCTCATATCTGGGGAGGCTCTGGTTTCACCCGGCTTTTGGACAGGGCTGAGTCAAAAGCCAAAGCTTATAGATTGATCTATCTTTCCAGCTCCGCGAGCCCTCTATCTTTGCGGTGCTATGTTGGTGCTTTATCTCTTTTCACGTAGCGGCAAGTGCTCAAGGGAACTTACCACTCGCGTACCACCACCTTTAGGACGCCCTCGTAGGGGGTGCTGTGTCTGCACATGAGTTTGTGTTGATATTGGTAACTCCAGGCAAGTTGTTCGCTGCGGTGCTTCCTTCTTTCTGCCACCTCTGTTCTGTGGAACTCCCTTCCATCTTCTGTGTTTCTGCTGATTAATCTCCCTCACTTTAAAGCCTGCGTCTGTGATCATATGCGTATTTGAACTAGAGTTTGAAATTTTGAGCGTACAACACTCCCCTATTGAATAGGGCTCCGCCCGGGGTGGTGCTGACAACTAAAAAAACAAAAAAAATATTATGCTTGTGAATGTCAACAGATTATTTGAACTCTCACACCCTAATAATATACACTATCAAATGCTCAATCTCAGAGCATATATATATATATATATATATATATATATATATATATATATATATATATATATATATATATATATATATATATATATATATATATATATATATGCTCTTTGCATCCGTGGCTCATAAAGATTACAGCTAACTGGCATAGCCCTATTCAAAGAGAACTTCTCGTAATTAGTTACCTAGAATCCAGACGAAGGGGTCATACCCTGGTCCCACACTTTGAGAACTGATTTATTTTGATAAGGCATAAATTTTAAAATAATAAAAAAAAATAAAATTACAATTTCTCAAAATATGTGAATAAAAAAAATGTAACAAATAAAAAAAACATAGAATTATCATAAATATAAAAAAGGAGCAAAATAAAATAAAAATATGACTTAAAATTAAACAAAAAGACAAAAAAAAAAAAAAAAATCAAAAAAATCGTAAAAAATAAAAATGAAAAAAACAAAAGGTTACATTTTTTTATAAAAAAAAACGTATTAAAACCCAAGATAAGGGAATGATAAAGAAACATAAAATGTAATAAATGACTAAAGGAAAGACTTTATATATATATATATATATATATATATATATATATATATATATATATATATATATATATATATATATATATATATATATATATATATAAATATATATATATATATATATCTAAATATATATATATATATATATATATATATTGAGAAAGAACTTTTTCTAGTTTGAAGTTAATAATATATATATATATATATAAATAATAATATATATATATATATATATATATATATATATATATATATATATATATATATATATATATATATATATATATATATATATATATATATATATATATAATCTATCATTAATTGTAATTTGAAAACAAAAAACATGTTATTTTGAAAAATTCTTCTCCTTACTCTCTTATCAGGAAAATGATTATATCTTCCTCCGTTCATATTGTATAACTATGATGAAAACCCATTAAAGCAGTTGTTA
>JABUQX010142316.1:0-2500 GCA_015478945.1 Trachelipus rathkii
ATATATATAGCAGTTATATATATATATATATATATATATATATATATATATATATATATATATATTATTACTACTACTACTACTACTACTGGTACTACTACTACTACTACTACTACTACTACTAATAATAATAATAATAATAATAATAATGATAATAATAATAATAATAATAATAATAATAATAATAATAATAATAATAATAATAATAATAATAATAATAATAATAATAATAATAATAATAATAATAATTTATCTTCTATCAACCAGCAAGGGAAAAAGAAAATAATCCATGGAAGCAACTTTGAGAAGAGGTCTAAAACTTCATTTTTGGAGTTCGCGGGATAGTAGTAAGACTCCTCCCCCTTCCCCATTTCTGCTACTCTAGGGGGGTCGATTCGACTTAATGGACCCCCTTCCCCTTTGCTTCCCTCCACCCCCCCCACACACACACACGCTTTCTGAGACTAAAAATCATTCCCTCAACTCACGTAAACTTAGAAGAGTTATTCTTTTGTATCTTTTGAGGAACATTTATGAAGAAATAGTGAAGTAACTTTAATAACAGAAATTAATAATAATAATAATAATAATAATAATAATAATAATAATAATAATAATAATAATAATAATAATAATAATAATAATAATAATAATAATAATAATAATAATAATAATATAATAAAATAGAAAAGTAGCTTAACAGAATTAATAATAATAATAATAATAATAATAATAATAATAATAATAATAATAATAATAATAATAATAATAATAATAATAATAATAATAATAATAATAAAAATAATAATAATAATAATAAAAATAATGATGATGATGATGATGATGATGATGATGATGATGATGATGATGATAAAGAAGTAGCTTAACAGAAATAATAATAATAATAATAATAATAATAATAATAATAATAATAATAATAATAATAATAATAACAATAATAATAATAATAATAATAGTAATAATAATAATAAGTAAAAATAAAAAATAAAAAATAAAATTATTTGCCATACGAATATAAAAATATAAAAAATTATAATAATTAATTAATTATTAAGCCCATTAAAGATTCTCTCTAGCCACAGAGTTTTGAAAGGTGTTCCCAGCCCCACACCTTAAAAAAATATATTCCTTTCCTTATATTTGAACGCCTACTATGATCAAATCATTAAATACATAAATATTTTATAAGATACACTGAGCAAACTAATTGTATTTAATGACCTTGGAGCTACAAATAAACATTTTTTTTCCTTTTAATAATAATAATAATGCAAATGTGTTGGATGTCAAATTTAATCCTTAATGGGTGTGGATGTGAGTCATGTGACCTACATCTCCAATGCATAAACAAACATACATAAAAGGTTGTATATGAGGATATATATATATATATATATATATAAAAATAGTTATATATATATATATATATATATATATATATATATATATATATATATATATATATATATATATATATATATATATATATATATATATAAGCGAAAAAATTATATTATATTATTATTATATATGAACATTGTGCACAATAATATCTATAAAAAAAATAGAAGCACATAATATAAACGAATATATATATATCATATATTATTATTATATTATTATTATTATTCATTTCCTTTAAAAAACTGAAGGTAATATATTTTATTTATAAATCTAAAACATACATAAATAGTTATAAAGCGACAAAGAATACAATTTAAATTTAAATTTTAGTTAAATTTATTAATACTTTTAAAAGTGTTGTAAAAAAAGCATTTTAATAATTAATGTTATAAATCCAATCCAAATATATATATATATATATTATTATTCTGAAAATTATCATCATGGTACATATAAATATATACATATATATATATTATTATATATATATATATATATATATATATATATATTATATATAAGATATATGTATATAAATATGTTCTTATTACATAAATATATATATATATATATATATATATATATATATATATATATATATATATATATATATATATATATATATATATATATATATATATATATATATATATATATATATATATATATATATATATATATATATATATATATATATATATATATATAAACCGATGAAAAGTTAGTTACAGCACGGTTACCTGTGAAGAAAAACAATCAGACATATAGATTTTTCTTGCACAATCAGCCAATAAGAATAAGAAAAATTGTGTGTGTGTGTGTGTGTGTGTGTGTGTGTGTGTGTGTGTGTGTGTGTGTGTGTGTGTGTGTGAGAGAGAGAGAGAGAGAGAGAGAGAGAGAGAGAGAGAGAGAGAGAGAGAGAGAGAGAGAGAGAGAGAGTCTAAATCCTACCCTTTCTTGCAAGAAGAGGTGTGCGAGTTGAGAGTCATCACAGATGTATTACGTGCTTCCTAAGACAAACGCTATTCAATATAGAATTCAGTGCAAAAAAAAAGGAAAAAAACTGTGAAGTGGT
>JABUQX010142316.1:7500-10000 GCA_015478945.1 Trachelipus rathkii
TCGATTGCCTTTTACTTCCTGCTTATAGATTTTAATTATCCAGCACAAGTTGAAGAAGCGGGACCCCAGTCAACAATCCAACTATCGTCCTGTCATTTTAACCTCTGTCTACCTAAAGTTCTCGAATCTATTAACAAGAAAATTTAGAAAAATCGTAAATCTTCGAATCTTATCTGTGATTGCCAGTATGTCTTCTGTAAGGATCGCTCGACTGTTGATCTTCTTTCCTATCTCGAAACTCTTGGTCCTCATCTCTTCCGCATCTTGGTGAATCTCTTGCCATAGCGCTAGACATATCGAAAACTTTCGATAAACTTTGACACAAAGCTTTAATTTCGTCCGTTCCAGTCGTTCTATGACTGCTATTTTAGATAGCCATTAATTCTTCTTTAAATCTATCCATAGTGGTTGTTCCTCAGAATTCTTTTCTACCCCAACTTTTTTTTTCTATTTTGCATCAATAATCCATCTATTACTCTGTATCTTCTCCATTCATAGGATGATAACTCCACCACTCATAATTACTCCTTTCAATTTGAAAGACGACTCATTTAACAGCAAATAAATGGTGCTAGGAGGGTAGCCTTGAAGAAAAAGACCTCTGTTCTTTTTCGCACGTTAGAGAGAGAGAGAGAGAGAGAGAGAGAGAGAGAGAGAGAGAGAGAGAGGTTGTGTTAAAAAGAAATCATGATTGTCTTCAATGCTCAATAGCATCAAACTGAGCTTTTTTCATGACACAATCTTCCACACAACTATTATATCTTCTTTGAAAACACAACTCTAACCTTCTTCTCTTCCTAATATTCTTCATATTTTCTTTTCTCGTGGTCTTTCTTAGAAGGATCAGTGATCTTTCTTGGAAGGATCACTGATATTTCTTAGAAGGATCACTGATCTGTCTTGGAAGGATCAGTGATCTTTCTTAGAAGGATCAGTTATCTTTCTTGGGAGGATCACTGATATTTCTTAGAAGGATCAGTGATCTGTCTTGGAAGGATCAGTGATCTTTCTTAGGAAAGATCAGTGATCTTTCTTGGAAGGATCACTGATATTTCTTAGAAGGATCAGTGATCTGTCTTGGAAGGATCAGTGATCTTTCTTAGATGGATCAGTGATCTTTCTTAGAAGGATCAGTGATCTTTCTTGGAAGGATCAGTGATCTGTCTTGGAAGGATCAGTGATCTTTCTTAGAAGGATCAGTGATCTTTCTTGGAAGGATCACTGATATTTCTTAGAAGGATCAGTGATCTGTCTTGGAAGGATCAGTGATCTTTCTTAGAAGGATCAGTGATCTTTCTTGGAAGGATCAGTGATCTGTCTTGGAAGGATCAGTGATCTTTCTTAGAAGGATCAGTGATCTTTCTTAGAAGGATCAGTGATCTTTCTTAAAGGATCAGTGATCTGTCTTAGAAGGATCAGTGATCTTTCTCGGAAGGATCAGTGATCTGTCTTGGAAGGATCAGTGATCTTTCTTAGAAGGATCAGTGATCTGTCTTGGAAGGATCAGTGATCTTTCTTAGAAGGATCAGTGATCTTTCTTGGAAGGATCACTGATATTTCTTAGAAGGATCAGTGATCTGTCTTGGAATGCGTGAACATTCCTGGCATTTCATTATATGGTGATCTTTCTTGGAAGGATCACTGATATTTCTTAGAAGGATCAGTGATCTGTCTTGGAAGGATCAGTGATCTGTCTTAGAAGGATCAGTGATCTTTCTTGGAAGGATCACTGATATTTCTTAGAAGGATCAGTGATCTGTCTTGGAACTTCAATGGAAGGATCAGTGATCTTTCTTAGAAGGATCAGTGATCTTTCTTATAAGGATATGTTCTTTCTAACAAGTTTCTAGGAAATTGGGTGCTCCAAGGCTCCTTCTAAACTTCTCACCACCTTAGTTGCTAGCTCTTCATATTGACGTTGTTCGCCCTTGTATAGAGTATGAATCACATATCTGGGGTGGGTCCATACATATTGCTCTCCTTGATAAAGTGTAGTGAAGGAGTTGTCGACTCCCTACCTCTCCTACTCTAACTAACTCTCTCCAGTCTTTCTAACCGTCAAACTGTTCCAACACTCTCCTTATTCTATTGTTATTACAATTTAGTTAATTTTCATTGTTCTTTTAAATTTTCCAATCATTTACCTCCTTCTTTGAGGAGAGTTCCTGTGACTCGAATTTCAGACAGTCTCCTCAATTCTCCATCCAACTCTTCGACCCAGACTTATCTGCTATGCTCAATCTTACATGTACTCCACAGTAAAGAATGAAACACACTCAATTTATCTATTTTTCCAACTACCTTTGATTTACAAAATTTCAAGCGCTGCGTATCGAAGCATGTCAGGGTTTAATTTGGTCATGGTTTAAAATTTTTTCAAAAACCGTGGAATTTGATAAGTCTCTGGCCTTTAACCATTGGAGGATATATATATATATATATATATATATATATATATATATATATATATATATATATATATATTTTATATATATATATA
>JABUQX010142317.1:10000-11347 GCA_015478945.1 Trachelipus rathkii
GAGAAGGTGGTCATGAAGTAACAGAGAAAGGTCATTTACAAAAAGTACAAAATGGATTGGATATAGGATAGAACCCTGAGAAAAAACACTATTAATAGTTTAAGGAAGTGAAAGGATTTACCAGTCTAACAGCTGCTACCACTCAGCTGTAATAGCTGTAATATGAGCGATCGGAAAGGAAATCGAAAGACCACAGATATAAAGATAATACCGTAAAATCGAAGTTTAAAAATAAAAGCTTTGAGCACCATCCGAAATCGTTCGATATACCTAGCTCCACAACAAAAGAATTTATCGAAATGCAGAAGAGCAGAGAACCAAGAGTCGGAGAGAAAGAAAGAGAAGAGAAGAAGAAGAGGAAGAGAAGAAGAGAAGAGAAGAAGACGAGAAGAAGAGGAAGAAGAGAAGAAAAGAAAAAGAAAAAGGAAGACAAGAAAGAAAGAAAGAAAGAAAGAAAAGAAAAAGAAAAGAAAAAAAAAAGAAAAGAAAAGAAAGAAAAAGAAAAGAAAAGAAAAGAAAAGAGAAAAGAAGAAGAAGAGAAGGAAGAGAAAGAAGAGAAAGAGAGAGAGAGGAGAGAGAGAGAGAAGAAAGAGAGAGAAGAGAGAGAGAAAGAAGAGAGAAAGAGAGAGAGAGAGAAGAAAGAAAGAAAGAGAGAGACAAAAGAAAGAGAGAAGAATAAGAGAGATGAAGAAAAGAAAGAAAAGAAAAAGAAAGAAAAAAAAAGTAAGGAAAGAAAGAAAAAGGAAGAATAAATGAAAGAAAAAAAAAGAAAGAAAAGAAAAAGAAAAGAAAAGAAGAGAAAAGAAAGAGAAAAAGTAAGCGAAAAAAAAGAGAGAGAGGGAAAGAAAGAAAAAGAAAGAGGAGAAAAAAAAAGAAAGAAGAAAGAAAAAAAAAGAAAAAAGAAAGAAGGAAAAAGTGAGAAAAGAAAAGAGAAGAGAGAGAAGATCCCCAAATTGAGAGGAATAGAGCTAGGGACCAGCACTAATTAAGGTTGTGTGTGTGGAGAGAGAAAGAAAGAGAGAGAGAAATAGATAGAAAAAGAGAACAAAAAGAAAAAAAAAAAGAAAGAAGATAAGTAAAGAAAAAGAAAGAAAGAAAAGAAAAATAAAAGAAAGAAGGAAAGAAAGAAAAAGAAGGAAATAAGAAATAAAGAAAAAAAGAAAAGAAATAAAGAAAAAAGAAAAGAAAGAAAGAAAAGAAAGAAGAAGAGAAAGAGAGAAAGAGAAGAAGAGAAGAGAAAGAGAAGAGAAGAGAAGAGAGAAGAGAAAGAGAAAGAGAGAGAAAAGAGAAGAGAAGAGAAGAGAAGAGAAGAGAAGAGAAGAGAAAGAGAGAAGAGAAAGGAAGGAT
>JABUQX010142318.1:5000-17500 GCA_015478945.1 Trachelipus rathkii
TAATAGAAACTTGCTCTGAAAGTGGGTCAAATTTGCACCGAGAAATTTCAGATTTCAATACCGTATTATGATAGTGGCTCATAAGAATAAAGTATCCCTTATAATTGGGCTACGCCCTTGAAATTCACAATATTGATTCATTTAATAATAAATAGTTAAAGTCCCAAGTTTGGGACCCCTAGGTTACCTGTAACCCCTAAAAATGGGGTTTGGAGCTCCCCCCCCATTTCATTTTTTGTTAAAAATTTCAACGGATTCTTCTTATTCATGTCAAAAACTATTATTGTACGCCAATTTTCAACCATGTAGATTATGTATTTCAATATATATATATATATATATATATAAGGTATATATATATATAAATAACCTCTTGCCTTCCACAATTGAAAAAATGAAACCGATAAAAAAAAAACCGGTTTACATTTAAACTCCCTTTGACAATGTTTTGAAGCTTCAAACTTTCTCAAGTTATACTCAAGATATAGATCTACATTTTGATAAACTTTTATATTGATTAAAGTTGTAGTTTCGTAATTATAAACATAATAGCCCGTCTACAAAAATAGGCCATCAATTTTGAAATTATCATAATATGAAGGTGTTCCTTCTTCATCTTCGTTGCCCAGGTGTTCCAGGGATATCGAAGGTGGTTGATATTTCAAGTTGGTCTGGACACTCTAGTCTTTCATTTACGTAAGTGTCATTGACCTCCTTTAATCGAAAGGTCAAGTTTTTGACCTCAGATGACCTTTCAAACTTTTACATTAAAAATTCAATATATTTTAGCTTACAATCGTCCTAGAAAAATAAAATTTACATCAAATTAATCAGAAAAACATACAGAATCTGATAGTTATTGTTAAAATTGTTAATTATCTTTAATTAAAAAATTACAATTATTATGTAATTTCTCTGAGAATAAACATATCCGGTTATCAACATGGGACGAGGGATGAAAAGTTGCCAAAGATTTGCTATTTAAACTGTCAGTAATTTTTATAACAAATCCATATCAATTTATTCAATAAATTTATTTATTTATTATATGGTTTTAATTTTGCTATTTTTTGATACTAAATTTATTATTTAAACGTTAATAATTAAAATTGAGATTTATTTAATTATTTGCTAATTGTCAACCGCTCGGCATTTTTTCTCGTGGAGTATAAAACGGCGAGAGCAACCGAGGAGCAGCATTCTCTCAATCTTAATCACTGCACTTACGATCGATTCTGTCCTCTTAAATTGCATCCCGAATCGAATTGGTCTACGAGATTCATTTATTATGCAGTTACAGTAGTCAATAATTTTTAATGAAGCTTGCTTCTCAAGTGAGCTTCCACCTTTCAATTTTAGAGGCTCCGCGCTATTTTTGGAAGCGTCATGCCGATGTTTAATTTTAGGGCTGTTGAATGCTTTTTTTTTGTAAATTCACAGCAGAACCATTGAAATTTTCCTTCCGTTAACCAGTGATCTTAGAATTTTTATAGGTATATCATTCATAAAGCCTTCCTGGACAAACTGATAGGACCCCATTAATGGCTATTCAGCCCCCCTTCTATCCTTTCAGCAGATATCTTAGTAAAAAAGGCTTCAGTTTTTGATTTGTTCATATGTCATTTTTTGATAAGTGTTTTGATATTGTATAACAAATCAGTCTCTTCTTGTTGAGTTGTTCCAGTCAGAATAAATTCAACTTGAACAGTGGACCCACGAGTTGTTATACAATATTGATACATTTCTTATAGATTAGTTCGCAAAGACCTGGACTAATCCGATTCGCCTACGGATATTTGGTAGCTGGTTTTTATCACCAGACCAAATATCTGCGCAAATCACCTTCCAGGTCGTTTACTTATTTCTTTTTAAATTTAGATGTCCAGTTTTATTTACAGGTGGAGATATCTTCGAGGTTTTTGTCTATCTTTTTGCTCTCCCTCTCTCTATCTCTTCGGCGAAAGCTAAAAAGATATAATATTTACAAACACCTTTGTACCCAACGTGATGTATATTACCTTTTTGTTTATTTTTTTACACAAGAAAACAATAAACTCACACTCAAAAAAGTAAGCAAAAACGCTAAAGGGGAAAATTGGGAAAGATAAAAGATTTGGAGAAAATTCAATATAAGAGGAATATTTAGGAAATTTCAAATTTAAACAAACGTTGAAAAATTAATAATAGAGCACATATTCTCGTCATAGTTGAAATTAAAAATTTCAATAAAATAAGTAGGTCAAAAATTACTGTTTTATGATTGAAAATCAATCTCTATATATATATCTGACGAATGGTATATCTAAACTTATAAATATTTATTCAAAAATATTAAAAAATAACCTTGATAGTTGGTCACGTGGTCTCAGAATTTACCTCATAAATGAGACAAAATCAAAAATGCAAATTTTCGATTGTGTATTTATTTAAAATATTCAAATTAAATATTTATAAAGCTTAAATCATATATTTTATGGTTTTAAATCATCAATGGATGATACCCATATACATATATATATATATATATCCATATATTTTTTGTGCAAAATAATAAACAAAGTTCAACGAGTTCCTGAAAAATTGTGTAACTTTCACGCCGCGAATTCCGTGCATGAAAATTGTAACTAGTGGTAATGGTAGATATAGTTTAACCCTGGTGGTGGAGCAAGTTAGTTCCCTTAGACAGAGGCTTTACCTCTGTTTAGTAATAATAATTAGCCTTCCCTCTTTAAACCTTGCTTATACGTTCTAAATGGCTTCTAGTCTTCTTTGTAAGAACTAGATTCATTGAGGAACAAAAGCAAAGTTATTATCGGAATTCATCTTCTCACTGAAACACTTTTGTGTCTTCAACGAAGATTATTACAAATAATAATTATTATTGGTAGTCATTACCATTAATAATAATTATTATTATTATTATTATTATTATTATTATTATTATTATTATTATTATTATTATTATTATTATTATTATCATCATTTATTTTAGTGTAGCTAGTATACTGCTTTCTATTATTATTATTATTATTATTATTATTATTATTGTTTTCGTAGTACTAATTATAGAAAGTCTTAGTAGTATGCTATTATTGTTATCGTTATCACAATAAATATTGTTGTTATTATTGTCATCATCTTCGGAACTTGACTAGAGTTTTTTTCATCTCTGTCCATTTTCGAAGATATAAAAATTATACTACATGTTCGATAACGTGGTTACACATATTCGGAAATTCAGAAATAACTTCGTAATGAAAATTTTATAATTTCAAATATTAAAGCGACTTCCATATAAAATAAACTCAATAAACTTTCAACAACTATAGAAAATAAATTTCAATTAAATTTAATATACGACAAAACTTTTTCGTCCCCAAATTCATCATAATAAAAACTCGGTTCTTTTATGGACATTCGGTTTATATAAGCAGTAAATTAGAGAATCAATAATTATTTTTCATTCGTTGTATATATATATTAACTACTCTGGTCCACACGAGGCCCACCGAGTATATATATATATATATACAAATTTATATTCCACTATTCATTGGCCACTTCTAAACTGATCGAGCGAAAGTGGTACCGCGTTGGAGATTAGTTTGGAAGCGGGAAGAAATGTAGATTGGTGATCTGGTCTTCATTAGCCCAGCTACCTGGGACTGGGTCATAATCCCCACATTTTAAGTGGCGCCCAACGCGTTCGTAACCCATCGTCCTCATTCAGGTCCTTTACAGATTTGGACTTGCGCCACATTTTAAGTGGCGCCCAACGTGCTTTAACTCACGCCCCCATTTCAAAACATTTAAAAAATTTTAAAAATCATTTACAACCTTTTTAAACTATTTTTAATAATAGTTTTTTATATAAATTTTTATATTTGTGACTTCGTGTCATTATATATATCCCCTTAAACATAATTTTTCCCCTTAAACAACTTTCCCCCTTAAACAAAATATTAAATAAACATTTTTTATTTTTTTTTGTGTGGGAGCTTATATGAGACATAAGTCTCCAGTTCTTCACATACAAATTTATTAGCTCTATAGAGAGCATTCAATAGAAATATTTAGTAAAAATTTTTCGGGGAATTTTTAAAATTTTTCCACCCAATTTAGGGGAATTTTTATTTTCCGTTTAAAAACTTTAAAAAATTTATAAAATCAAAATAAAATAACAACTACAGTTATTTTCTTTAAAAATATTTTAAATAAAATATTTTTAATATTTAAAAAATATTATATATATATATAAATAATAAAACTCCTTCATTTAATTAGAAGTGAACTTCATTTCTTTTTTTCTATTTTATTTTACTTTAAAAATATATATTTATTTTGTATATTTTATATCTCTTGTGGTATATAGAAAAATATACACCCTTTAAACATTTAATTTTAAGTTTCATTATTATATAAAATCTGTTTGTGTAATATAAACACAATTACTTAATATTAAGTTAGTTTTAAATATTTCTAATAACATTAATATTCATAAAATTATTTATATATATATATATATTTTTCGTTCAAACCTTACACAGGTATTCATATCACAACGAGTGATCCGATATATATACATATTTTCTTATAAAAATAATTTAGTTTATAATTTGAATTTTTTAGTGTCACGAGACACTCTTTCATGTATAAAAAATTTTTATACAATATTTTCCAGCGCTTTATACCGGTACATCTGAGACCGGTTCATCGGTTCAACATTTTTTGTTGAACATATTATATTACATTTAATCTTATAGTTTTGAAAATTTTAATATCTTTTTGTGTCTCAAGACACATTATTTTTGTACTAAGTACTTGTACTGGTACAATATTTTACTTGTACAATCTATATTGTACTTGTATTATAAATCAACATTTAATCTGATAAATTTAAATATTTTAATATTTTAGTGTCTCAAGACACATTTTTTCTCTGTTTATATATTTAAAATTTTGATTAAAAATGGCTTCCCCCATGTCTGATTTGTCAGATAGTGACATTAAACTATACGAAGCATTTAAAAAATCGCGCAAATTGTTACGTTCTCATGTCACAAAGACAGTTAACGAAACTAATACCCAATTAATGGTTGCCAACCCCGATATTCCCAAATTGAATTCTCTTATAAAAAGATTAGAAAACTTAGACATTAAACTAACAGAAGCTGATGATAACATCGCAAATTTCCTTGACGAGGAAAATCTTTTGATTGATGGCAACATTACGTACGAAAGACATGCTTCTATTTTTGATTCCATCAGCGCCATTGAATATAAAATTAAAGAACTTACTAAACCACCTTCGCGACCAGCTTCGCGCCCTACATCACCGATTGCTCCGGCTACCCCTAGAGAGCCGGAAGCATTTAAACGCCCCATTAAAAAACTACCTACTTTTAGTGGTAATAATATGCCTCTTTTATTGAATCATTTGAAAACTATGTCGGAGGTCAGAATTACTCTGACCTTAGTAAACTTGATTTATTATTGGATTGCCTTCAAGGCACAGCAAAACAGATGGTATCTGGCTATGCCATCATCGGTGATAATTATAAAGTTATTCGAAGTCTTCTTAAAAATGATTTCGATAGCCCCGCAAAGGTCAAGGAGACCTTAATATTAAAATTAACTGCATTAACCCCACCAAAGTATGAATACTCTGATTTGTATGCTTTTAAAGCCGATGTACATTGCTATGTCGAGTCTTTAAAGGTCAAGGGCATGACCGTCAATGACGATACTAGCTCTACTATATTGGGTGTTTTAATGGCCCAAAAATTACCTTCACAAATTAAAGAAAAGGTTAAATGGGAACATGTCGGTAAAGATTGGACCCTTGATTTCCTTTTTGATATGTTAAACCAGGCCCTATCAGTTTTAGAGGCCTCAGGTCAAACATTATCCAACAAGGACAATAAAAATCCCCCTAAAAAATCTGAGCATACTTCACCTTCAAATAACAAATGGAAGGGACAAGGGGCCAAACCCAAACAATCAACTATATTAAATACAAATGTAAACTCACCATCTCAAAAGTCCAATAATAAACAAAACTACCAACCTAACCAAAATAAACCTAACTTTAATAGGTTTAACAATAATAAACCCCCTAACCATCAAAATAGAACCCCATATTATAATAACAATCAAAATAATTATCAACATCGCCCTTCAAATAATAATCATAACCTCACCTTTTATAATAATAATGGTCAAAATAACCCTATAAAATGTCGTTTCTGTAACAGCAGTCATTACACCGCCAATTGTAGTCTTATAAACACTCTTGAACTTCGAAACCAAATTGTCCAAAATCATCATTGGTGCCGAAGGTGTTTGAGTAGCAGTCACCCCACACCTGAGTGCCAAAACACTAAAAAGTGTTACACTTGTCAGTCTCCTGAACATCATACTGCTCTTTGTCCCCAATATAAAAAACCAGAATATGTTACAACTGTACCCCAATCCGCTTCAAACCACCTCACCTCCACCCTGTTGGCTCAGAGCCACGGTGTAGCTCTTCCCATAGCGGATTTAAAAATAAATAAAGGAGACAAACCCATCCTTGTTCGAAGCATTTTCGATCAAGGGAGCCAGGTCTCGCTGATATCGAGATCAGTGGCTAAAATATTAAACTGCATTCCCCATTCCACTGTTAACATCTCCATAAACGGAATTAACAAAAAGGGCACTCCTTCAGTACATGATGTGGTCACCTTAAACATCAGTACCAAGGAGGGGGTGATTCCTATATCTGCTGTTATAGTAGATCGCCTTCCCAACGATCTTAAAATACCTGGGCTTGTGAAGACCACACAAATGCTCAGACAATATCGTATCCCCCTTGCTAATCCTTATCCAACATCAGATGTTATTACGGACATTGGCTTACTCCTCAGACAACCTCCCCCATTTTCTCCAATCATATGAGAAAATAAACAATGTAAATTTGTTAAAAACAAATGTAGGTAATATTATTTGGGGCAAATTACCTTTTACTTCTGGTGGCACAGATTCTCAAGTCACTATTGTATCTTCTTTTAGGGCCGAAGTCCAATTTTTCGATCCTATAATTAGTTTTAGCCATTCTAATCATAAAAATATTGATCATTCTTCCTTTCTCCCTATAATTGAGGAGGAAGAACCATTAGTTTTAAGTGAAAATCCTCCCCTCTCTATAACTGAGGCAGAGGACTCTTTAAATTTAAATCCTTCACCTCCTCTCGAAGATGCCGAGGGAGGGGAAGTTGTAAATAATGCGCATCAGCTTTCATATTTTTCCCAAGAGGAATATTTAGATTTAGTAAATAGGTTTAAGGTTTTGTCTGCCTCGGACGAGGCTTGTGAAATTGATTCCCCCATTAAAAGTACAAAAAATATGAATTTAGTCTCCTCTGAGACTTGTGAGAACTCTCACACCATTAAAAATATTGATCAAAATATTTTATCTGCTTCAGCTGAAGCTTCTAGTACTGATTCTGCTTCAATAAAAAATATAGAAAATATAAATATTTCCTCAGCTGAGGACCCCCTCCCCCCTCCTTCTGTGATTACAGAGGAGGAGTATAACAAAAACTCCATAGATGATCTCGATCGTTTATGGTCTCTCTCCCATATTGGAATATTACCTGATGAGCAGTTTACTCTAGCTGAAAAAACTACCCTTGAATCATTTAAAGAAAATTTGCGCTTTATAAATGGGAAATATGTGGTGTCATTGCCATGGCGTGCAAACCATCCCAACTTACCTGATAATTACTCTTTGTCGAAACGTCGACTTTATAGTGTACTGAAACGGCTCAGGACTGAACCCGAATTATTAAACTCATATAATGATGTAATAAAGGAACAGCTGTCCCTTGACTTCATCGAGGAAGTAAAACCTTCCACCCCCTCCATCCTGAAGCCAAGTTACACTACCTACCCCATCATGGGGTGCGCAAAAATTCCTCTACAACTAAACTTCGTTTAGTTTATGACTGCTCATCCAACAATCCCAGTTTAAATTTCTGTTTACACAGTGGTCCGTCTCTGATAACAGATCTGGGAAAATTATTATTAAAATTTAGAATAAAAAAGTACGCAACATCATCAGATATTGAGAAAGCTTTCTTAGGGATTCGCTTAGCAGAAAAGGATCGAGATTCAACTCGTTTCCTATGGGTCAGAGACCCCTCAGACCCCCAATCGCCTATAGTAACATATAGGTTCAAATCAGTACTATTTGGAGCAACTTGTAGTCCATTTTTATTGGCAGCATGCCTCCATCACCATGTAAATAAATCCCAAACGGCATACAAGGATGCCATATTAGAACAAATTTATGTAGATAACCTCTTCGGTACATTTGACACCGAGGATGAAATAAAACAATATTTTTTTGAAACCAGATCCTTATTTGCAGAGGCTGGTTTAAATTTAAGAGAGTGGGCTTCCAACTCATCTCTCGCTGCTTCTATGTTTCAAGAGAAAGAATTGGGCATAGAAGAACCTTGTTTAAAAATTTTAGGTATGGAATGGGATACTTCTTCCGATACCATGTCTTACCCCACTCGTAGCTTCGACCCAGAAGCCAATACTAAACGTAAAATACTACATAATGTTGCATCTGCATTTGATCCTCTTGGTGTTTTGTCACCCGTGGTTATAAGAGGCAAAATGCTTCTACAAAAAATTTGGAAATTAAAACTTGACTGGGACCACAAGATCCCCAATGATCTTCAAAAAGAATGGAGATCACTTGTGGTTCAATTTGAACAATGTTTAAACTTAAAGTTGCCCAGGCAACTTATATATTCAATTAATGTGGAACTCCACGCTTTTTCCGATGCATCTGGCTCTGCATACGGTACTGTGGTGTATGTAGTCTCTTGTGCAGACTCAACACCTATTTCAAAAATATTATTATCAAAAGTTAAAGTATCCCCCATTAAAGAGCTTTCCATCCCCCGATTAGAACTTATGGGAGCTCTATTATCATCTCGCATGTTGAAATTTATATTAGAAACATTTGAAAATATATTAAACTTTGAAAAAATATATGCTTGGTGTGATAGTCAAGTCACCTTGCAGTGGATTTTTTCACAAAAACAACTCCCCACCTTTAACCAGAACAGGGTGGACGAGATTCGAAAAAATGTTCCCTCTATAGAGTGGAAATATGTCCCTACACAGGACAACCCCGCTGACCTCGCTTCTCGCGGGTCAGACTGTAAATATTTAGCTTCTGATTTATGGACATCAGGTCCAACTTGGCTCTTAAATCCCTCAGACTGGCCAGTCTGGAGGGAACATCCTTCTTCTTCACAAAATAAAGAAGAAGATTTAATAATCTCAGCTGTGACAGTTACTCCAGTTGAGAGTATACTGAACAGTGAGAACTATTCATCTTATAATAAAATTGTAAAAATAACAGCTTTAGTATTCAGGTTCATAAAAAATTTGAAAAACTCTGTAAATAAATCCCCCTTAAATAAATCAATTGTTAAACCTGAATTCTCCCATCAACTCTCCATTGAGGAGAAACAAATTTCTGAGTCATATTGGATCAAATATATGCAAAGTTTGCATTTTCAGTCTGAACTAGATTGTTTAAAAAATAAAAAAACCCTTACACATCTGTGTAAACAGCTTAATATAATATTAGTAAATGGTATACTCAGGTGTGATAGAAGGTTAGGAAACTCCTTCCTACCTTATGACACCAAATTCCCTTATTTACTCCCTAATAATCATCATTTTGTAAAACTCCTCATATGGGACACCCATATATCCTATCATCATTTAGGAACCTCTGAGCTCCTTTTAATAATTCGTAGAAGCTACTACTTTTCCCATATTAAAAAGGTCACAAGACCATGTATTTTGTGCAAACGTTTGCAAGCTCTTCACTTTAGGTCTGCCCCTCTGGCTGCTTTGCCTAAAGTAAGAGTTATTAACACTAAGCCATTTACTATTTTGGGAGTTGACCTGACAGGTCATTTTATAATTAAAACTTCAAAAACAGCTACAACAAAATGTTATATTGTATTATTTACCTGTGCAACGACTCGAGCAGTCCATCTCGAGCTCGTTTTAGACAATAGCACAGAATCCTTTTTGAGATCATTCCGCCGCTTCATGGGTAGACGTGGTGTCCCTTCTGTTGTTTACTCAGATAACGCCACCTACTTCCATGCATCATCTGATTATTTAAAACAGTTACATAGTTTACCATCAGTAAAACAATTTTTTAATCAATACTCCATTACATGGAGGTTCAATCCTGCTCGTAGCAGCCACTACGGAGGATTTTTTGAGCGTCTAATTGGATTAACCAAACTCCATTTGAAACGTACCCTTACTAATGCCCTCATCACTTATGATGAATTTTATACTATTATAATTGAAGTAGAGGCGGTTTTAAATTGCCGTCCTCTCACCTTTGTAGGGGATGACCTCCATAGTGAGGAACCACTCACCCCTTCCCATTTATTAACAGGGCATAAATTAAATTCACTCCCAGTTCCAGAGGAACTTATTGAAATGGATCCCACATATTTAGATCCTATAAAAATTGGTAAACGCTACAAATACATCCTCTCCCTTGTAAATAAATTTAAAATTAAATGGGAAAAGGATTATTTGTTAAATTTAAGGCAATCTTACAATAAATCTGATCGCCCAAATGTAACTGTCGGAGACGTCGTCTTGGTGGAAGATGACGGTCCCCGTTTAAAATGGAAATTGGGAATTGTAAAAGTTTTACATACTTCCCCTGATGGCTATGTACGATCGGTTTCCTTGAGTACGAGAACAGGTGAAATTACTCGCGCAGTCATTCATCTTTACCCCTTGGAAATTCATAGTAACATTTATGATTCTTCTACAGAAGAAGAATCACCCCCAACATCAAGTTCTCCCCCTAGGAACCGCCGCCAGGCTAACATCTTGGCTTCCCGTCGGATCAAAGCTATATTCGATTCGAAATAAGCTTCGACGACAACCTTATTAGCCATTTAGACAACATTAAAAAACTTATCATATAATTTCTCTTACTATTGAACAATAAAAATAATCTTTTAAAATTTCTTACTTATACTTTAATTCAAACGTGAACTGTGTATTCCTCTCACCAGTGTCCCCAGGACTCTTCAAAAGTAGTTAAGCTCCTTTTGTACGGCATTAGGGGTTTTCTTACTTCAGGGTGTGTGTGCCGGGACTTACTGACTGTGTAATGTAATTTCGAGTGCCTTGCATTTTCGTTTCAAAATACATTTATTTTCAGAACTAAAGGTGATGACCTTGTAATTGTTATATTCTTCGAGAAACAGTTGTCCTGGGATGGAGATTTCTTTAGGGGAAGGGTTTCCGTAGTTCCCTTGACTTTGATACTGTTGGTGGTTCGGGTTATTAACCCACCTTTTTATTTTTAAAAAAGAAAGGAACAACCACCCCCCTTTTAATAAAATCAGGGTCGTTGCCTTCTGTTAGTGGTGATATTTTGAAACTAGAAGGTGCAAGACGTGAGAGTTAAGTTATATTACATATGCCTGAGTGTGACCCACAACCGACCCATTCAAAATTCCTATCCTTCAGACACAGTTCACTGACGAATGAAAAGTATACTTATTTACTATATTTTCTTTCACTAAAACTTACGAAAACAAATCATATTTTTCTGTTGGTTCCTTTGGCTGGGGAATTTAATGTCGTAATTTATTTTAAATTACTTCATTTGCCACATGTGGCCAGTTTTCCTTTTGGTTTTTGATGACTGGATTCGCGAGTGGTTGATTTGCAATCGTGATCAAGGGAATTGTGAATGCATTAGTCATCGCTATTTCCTTTTAAAATTTTGTAAATAATAATCTTAATAATCATTTATATATGAAAATTAAAATTTATTAATAAAAAATTGCTCTGAGAGTCGGTGCAAATTTGCACCGAGAAATTTCAGATTTCAATACCGTATTATGATAGTGGCTCATAAGAGTAAAGTATCCCTTATAATTGGGCTACGCCCTTGAAATTCACAATATTGATTCATTTAATAATAAATAGTTAAAGTCCCAAGTTTGGGACCCCTAGGTTACCTGTAACCCGGGGTTAGGGGCTGGTGCCCCCCCCATTTCATTTTTTGTTAAAAATTTCAACGGATTCTTCTTATTCATGTCAAAAACTATTATTGTACCAATTTTCAACCATGTAGATTATGTATTTCAATATATATATATATATATATATATATATATATATATATATATATATATATATATATATATATATATATATATATATATAAATAACCTCTTCCTTCCACAAAATTGAGAAAAATGAAACCGATAAAAAAAAAACCGGTTTACATTTAAACTCCCTTTGACAATGTTTTGAAGCTTCAAACTTTCTCAAGTTATACTCAAGATATAGATCTACATTTTGATAAACTTTTATATTGATTAAAGTTGTAGTTTCGTAATTATAAACATAATAGCCCGCCTACAAAAATAGGCCAT
>JABUQX010142318.1:25000-27500 GCA_015478945.1 Trachelipus rathkii
TATATATATATATATATATATATATATATATATATATATATATATATATATATATCTTCCCCTTAACTGCTGCCTTATATATATATATATATATATATATATATCTTTATATATAATATATATAAGTAAATAATATATATGTATATTATGTATATATAATAATACATGCATATATATATATGTAATAACTTAATATCTACATATAATAACTTAATATATATCCATGCACACAAAATAATATATGCATGTAATAATATATATATACATATAATATGTATATACATACTATATAATATACATATATATATATACATAATAATATGTAATATATAATAATAATAACATAATAATATTGTATATATGTATATAATTTATATATAATATGTAATATATATATTCTTTATATATATATATATGTATATATAACCAACCAATAGTAATAATAACTTAATATATGTATATATACGTATAATATATAGCATAATAATATACTGCATATATATATATATATATATATAACTCTGCATATGCTTGCTATGCTACACGCCTTGCATAACCCAACCTTATACACCGCCTTATATATATATATGCTGCTGTGTTAATTAATTCTGCCTATCTCACACTGGAAGAAGAAAATTTTCCATGGACAGGGAAAACAAAATTTTATTTACTATGAAAATAGTGTAATAATTTATGATATTTAAGTAAGGTTAGTTAAGTAAGTAAATAAGTAAAAGCAAGTAAGTAAGAAAATGTAAGTAAGTAAGTACTGATACCAGAGTAGAATGTAAGTAAGTAAGTAAATAAGTAAAAGTAAGTAAGTAAGGTTATTTAAGTTGCGTTAGGCATTATAGATTTAAACTTATTACCTGGCAACTTTAATCTTTATGGTTATTGAGTAAAAAAATTGGCAACTTTAATCTTTATGCTTATTGTTTAAAAAAAAAAAAATTTGGTGGAAAAATACAAAATTTTAATAAATATATACCTTTTCGGTGAAGGATTTTAAATAGCTTTTATATATATATATATATATATATATATATATATATATATATATATACCGCTACTGCTCCTTTTTCCTTATATATAATGATGAAGCTTTTGTTACAACTTTCTTTCTTCACCTTCCTCTTTGCCCAAAGTTGGGGGGTAAGGTACACAACAGCATCGGAAGAGAAAAGCAGTAGGAGAACATAACAAACGTCGAACAGCCTTACCGCCCCCCCTCTGTACCATTAATTGGTGAGAACTCGTCGCAGAAAATCCACCCTAGGGCATCATGGGACCGCGACGGACCACTACTATAGTGGAAATCGTCAATGTGGGGGTTTTGCTCCCTTATTTGGAGTGGGCTAACCATGCCCCACTTTTTAAACGCATTCTCTCTATCAGCTGCACCACCTCTGCTTTCTGCCAAACTCATTTCTCTCCTTCAGACATTCATGACTCAATCCACTTTCTCTTCGGTCTCTCCCATAAGTCTGGTTCCACAACACTCCTGCTATACATCCTCAGCAACCAACCGACTCACTCATCCTTTCCACATGAAGCCAAACCATCTCAACATACTGTTTATTCTCTTATTTACCCCTGGCTTCCACCACACCACTCTCTCTAATACGTTCATTCTCTCTTTATCGCAATTCTTCTCACACCTAGCGCACTAAGATTGTCCATCTGAACACATTGAACTTTTAAGATCTATACTTCTTATTCCAGAGGATAATAGTCTCACTACCATACATAACACAGGTAACAATACCTCATGTAAAGACCCTAGCACTCAAAGACCGATCCCTTTGCATTCACCAACGATTTAATTACCAGCCACCTTCCTGCCGTTACAACTTTCTACTACGCTCTGCATCGTCCGTTCCCTTCTCATCCAACATATACCCTAAAAATATTTAAAAACTCAGACACTTGTTTCTAGCTATCACCATCTAACATAACTTCACACTGGGAGTGTATATATATATATATATATATATACGCATATACCTTAACACACCATACCTGCACTATACTTTGTCTTTGCTCTTATATATATATATATGCTATCTTTCACCCATATATATATATATATATATACTATATTAACGCACCTTACCAGACAAACTTGAACACATATCCGTCGCCACATACATGCAAAAAAAGAAGTTGCATATATATATATGGTCACAGGCTACACGCAGTAAATTAAAATTATAAAGTAAAGAAAACTCATTAAGAACATTTTTCAGATCTTGTTCTTTTTTCATAATGAAGAATGAAAGAACTTCATATAATATATATATATATATATATATATATATATATACTGCTTATATATATATATATATATATATCTATGCTCTTCTTCTTTGCTACTGCTGCTGCCTCTGTAAGGGCGACTCCTGCATCGTGCTACTCGATGCTTCCAGCACGAGTTGACGTATAAAGGAAACGATCTAATTTTTACCCAAATTTCCCAATGTTTCGATATTTTCAAATTTTT
>JABUQX010142319.1:5000-10000 GCA_015478945.1 Trachelipus rathkii
GCAATTAGAATTTGTCCACAATTTCTTAAGCGAAATTTTTTAACGGTTTTTGATAATAAATTATCTTTAGATCAAAAAAAATATAAACGAGTTCGCTTTTATAATTTACTCATATTTTCAAATGTTCCAAAATATTTAACGATGGTTGTCGCCAAAGTCTTTTATATATCTTCTTTGTTTTTTATGTTTTAGTTAATATTTCCAGATGCGGGTTTTTTAATATTGATTAATTATTTGATTAATTAAATTAATTAACCGATTGATTAAATTAGATTTAAACATTATATTTACATTTATTTATAGGAAAGCTGCCCATGAGAATCAAGTTTTTTTCTGCAATTTTAAAAAATCACAATTAATCGTGATTGATGCCAGATTTTCAATGGAACGCACCCTCGAAGATTTCCGGTAAGTTAGTCTTAGAAAATGGGCGTTGGGGAGTTTAAAATTAAAACAATACTCTCGCATAAGCAATCGCTATATTGTAAATGCATGGCATGCCTGGTAATTGGGGTCAGCTAACAGTAGGAAGCGCTTATTAATATGTCATTATTTTCACTAACCCTACAGCTAGCAACAGAACCTGTTAATAAATGGGGCATCGTTTTTAATATTGCTACAGCTAGCAGCTTGTGTGTTTATAATTGGGTCATCAATTTTATTATTCCTACAACTAACAGTAGAGCGTGTTTAAAAATTGGGCTTCATTTTCACTATTCCTGCAGCTAACAGTAGGAAGTGTTGATTAATGTGTGATCATTTTCAGAATTCCTATAGCTAACAATACAACGTGTTTTTACAAAGGAGGCATTATTACTCCTACAGTTAACAGTAGGAACTGTTAATTAATGTGTTATCATTTTCAGTATTTGCACAGCTAACAGTTTGACGTGTTTATAAAGGTTTCATCATTTTCACTAATCCAACAGCTAACTGTGGGACGTGTTTATAAATGGGTCTTCATTTTCGCTATTCCTACAGCTAACAGTTGGACGTGTTTATAAAGGTGTCATAATTTTAACAAATTCTAAAGCTAACTGTAGGACATGTTTATAAATAGTTCATCATTTTCGTTATTTCTACAGCTAACAGTAGGACGTGTTTATAAATGGGTCATCATTTTCCTCTCCTCTCTATCTCTCTCTCTCTCTCTCTCTCTCTATATATATATATATATATATATATATATATATATATATATATATATATATATATATATATAATAATATGTATATATCTGTATATATATCATATGGTAGATCTCGATATCTTTAGGTGGTCGTATAGTATTCGGCTTGTCCCAATTGCACCCTCAGTAGTCGAGCTGTTGCAACTAGTGTTTGAACTTTCTAGGTGATCAGATTCAACCTATGGTCTGTAGTCTGGGATGTAGTTTAGAATCTAGATGTTATTTCCTATAATTTGTACACTTCTTACATGATGGCATTCCCACTCGCACAGCAACTACAATTATGTAATGATTTATGAAGCTTGAAGACGAATTTCACAGTTTTTCCTGGTCAAAATAATCACCTGACGAATATCTTTGAAGTTCGAACCACGATGGGTAGCTTTGGAGGAGAGAGAGAGAGAGAGAGAGAGAGAGAGAGAGAGAGAGAGAGAGAGAGAGAGAGAGAGAGAGAGGCAAACCCTCCTCCTGCAAATATCTCTGAAATAATTTTTTGTTATCGTAAAATAAATAATATTTTAATATATAATGAATGAATGAATCAATCAATCAATGAATGAGTCAATCAATCAATCAATGAATGAGTCATTCAATCAATTAATAAATAAATCAACATAATATGAGATCAGTATATATATATATATATAGAGGCTATGTATATATATATATACAGCAGTTACAGCAGCATAGTTATGCTATATGCTAAGGTTCCTATATGCATATATGAATCTGTATATATAAAGGATTTATATATATAAATAGAATATATATATATATATATATATATATATATATATATATATATATATATATATATAATTATTTGTTATTTTTTTAACAAACAATAATTTATAATACTAAAACTATACTTGAAAGGTAAAAAAAAATAACAAAATAGAATAATACAATAGAATAATACAATATTTAATGATGTTGACTCGGTGACTGAGTCACGGGCTCTTGTAACGAGTAATGTAGTATTTTTTTTGGCTGTATAATGTATTTTTGTAATTTAGATAATTTGGAAAGGCTTTGGGTATTTTAGAAGTTAAGTAATACCCTCTTATAGGAACCGCTATGCTACCAATGCATGGCATGCGGGGGTACAGGTGTCCTTCCCTCTCCACACCTTATTCCCTCACCCGTTAGGATTTAACATGAATCCGAAAATGAGATAACGTCTTTGCAGACAAATTGCAGATATTTGTTTGATAAAATTTTCCTACCAAAATAGTTTAGAAAAAAAAAAAAAAAATAAGTGGAATATCAAAAAATAACAAAAAATATATTAAAACTGAGCCATAATGTTTTTAACAATAATTAATTATTTCTTTAACACAATGAATAAACTCTCTCTCTCTCTCTCTCTCTCTCTCTCTCTCTCTCTCTCTCTCTCTCTCTCTCTCTCTCTCTCTCTCTCTCTCTTTCTATCTCTCTTCTCTCTTCTCTCTTCTTCTTTTCTCTTCTCTCTCTCTCTCTCTCTCTCTCTCTCTCTCCTCCAAAATTAGATTTAGTCATTGAATACCCATTAAAATATATATTAAGTAAATTGTAAAAGAAAACACCAAGCGGAATTACCGTTCCTTTCCATTAGATGTCGTGACGTAAATGAGCGAAACTATATATGAATATCCCTTTTATATAATGTCTTCTAAATCCATTAAAGGTAATTTTATTCTCCAATTAAATATAAAAGACCGATAAAATCAGAATGGGAATGAGAATCCAATACCAGGGAGAATTGTCGTGAAAGTATGAAACTGTAAATCCAATGAGATATGGAGATGGAACTATGTAACAGAGAGAGAGAGAGAGAGAGAGAGAGAGAGAGAGAGAGAGAGAGAGAGAGAGAGAGAGAGAGAGAGAGAGAGAGGAATTAAGCCGATAGCTGTTCTTAAGCATATTAATATTCCAATAATTTCTCTCGAATTTCAATCGATATGGCCAAAGCCATTTACTCGAAGACACACATGAATGAAATGGGTCTCTTAATACCTCTCACACCCACACTCAAAATACACACACATACACACACCACACACGCGCACACACCTACACACACACCAGCAAAAAGAACGCTTACACTTTCATACATAAAACAATATATATATATATATATATATATATATATTAGCAGCAGGTATATAAGAGAGAGAGTAGTATATATATATATATGTATATATATATATATATATATATATATATATATATATATATATATATATATATATATCATCACCTACCTTCTCTCCCCAAGAGACTGGGGGTAAGGTGCGACACATGCACTGGAAACAGAAAAGTAGTAGAAGAATATGACGCAAGTCGAAAGAAAGATCAGCCTTACCGCCCCCTTTATACCATTTAGTGAGAACTCGCCGCAGTCAGAAAAATCCACCCTAGAGCTTCACGGGACCGCGACGGACCCTCACTATGGCATCTTATCAATGTAGGGTTCAACCCTTGGCCCAGGTGGGCCACAACCATACCCCTCACAAAACCCCGTCATTCACTCCAATTATGCAACTTTCTTCTCGCCTCTCCCTAACTCGCATTCCTCTCCTCCAGGCATTCCTTTACCGACTCAATCCACTTTTTCTTCGGTCTTCCAGCCGGTCGATTCCCAACACACTCACCACTATACATCCGCTTAACCAACCGATTATCATCCATCCTTTCCACATGACTAAACCATCTTAATGTACTTTCATTTATTCTCTCATTTACTCCTTTCTTCACACACACACACTCACATACACACACACATGCACCTACACACACACAAACACACACACACACACATATAGCGTATAATTGTTGAGTAGTTAGGGCATATATATATATATATATAGTATATATATATATTTATATATATATATATATATATATGTTAAGCGTGTATATATATATATATATATATATACATATATGAGTAGTATATATATATATATATATTAAGGTTATATGTTAATAAAGGTCATAGTTATATATATATATATAAGGTTAAGATATATATATATATAAGTTATTATATATGAAAGAAGATATGTATATATATATATTATTGCTATTATTATTATATATATATATATATATTTATATTATTAGTTATATATATATACATATGAAGAAGAAGATGGTTGCTATATATATATTGTTGGTTATATATATATATACATATATATATATATACATATTATTTCCTCACACTCCTTAATGCAAGCATAAGCCCTATTCAAGGAGCAAGCAAAACTCTAGGTGATTTCTACCTTAGGATCCGACTGTTGATCAAACGAACCAGAGCCCTTTGCCATGCGACTCTGACGCTCACCAATTGAGCTACCCTTTAAACAGTGAGTATATATATATATATGTTGCTGTTGGTTATAGTTAAATGTATATATATATAGTATATAGTATATATATATAGCATATATATATATAGCAAAGAGCAGGCAAAGGTTATATATAGAAAGAAAGATATATATATGGTATATGTTAAAAAGAGTTATATATATACTAATAAGGTTATATAAGTATACACATATATTCACCAGAGCTGATAAATCTCCAAGTCAGGCAAATTTGAAGGCCGACGTGCCCAGACACACAGTCAATTCACACCATATATATATATATATAGTATATATGTTATATATATATATATATAGTTATATATATATATATATATATATATATATTATATATATATAGTATATATATATATATATATATATATGTATATATATATATATATATATAATCAGAACAATAGAAGAAGCTGTGCAAAGAAGTTTCTTTTTGTACTTCATGA
>JABUQX010142320.1:12500-15000 GCA_015478945.1 Trachelipus rathkii
ATATATATATATATATATATATATATATATATATATATATATATATATATATATATATATATATATATATATATATATATATATATATATATAAGAGTGCAGGACGCTTGAACCCAACTCTTTTGCACCCCACAAACCTCTTTCCCAAGCCTCCACCAATTTGGAAAAAGGTTATATATTAATGCTTGAAATTAATAATTCTCAAATTATGGTTCAAAAACAAAAGCTTCTGAAGCCCTTTCAGGGGAGAGTTTGCTTATCTTTTCGTCGTAAATGAGATCTGCACCACTGAAAGACGCTCACTAGCTACACTTGTTGAAGGGCATGCTAAGAATTCCCTGACGACTTCTGCAAGATGTGGAAAACTTTTACAATTATCATTCCACAAGACCAGTGGATCTTTATCTGATTCCAAGCTTTTTCTCTTTTGATATTCTTCGATCAATGATAGAGTGTCTTTTGACACCTCTGAACAAGACTTTTCATCGCTGCTAGAAGCCAAAAGAACGTTCATGGATTCAGCAATGATCGCTAACAGATGGTAATTGCGTGTCTGTTTGTGTGATCTTTTGCTTTTTATTGGCTGGTGATATTTCTGCCTAATTAATTTTAACCCTCTGTAAAACACGTGGTTCAAGAAATTATGTTTTGTATCTAGGATTTAGAAAAGTTGCTATTATACATGCGTCATCGTTTTGCAGAGTTTGAAATATATTATCTATCTCCAGCATGAGTGCTTCTGTCATCCTTGAAAGTCCCTTGCTTTTAATATA
Organism: Trachelipus rathkii; assembly: GCA_015478945.1. Lineage (NCBI taxonomy): Eukaryota > Metazoa > Arthropoda > Malacostraca > Isopoda > Trachelipodidae > Trachelipus > Trachelipus rathkii. The sequence continues at coordinate 13,274 of JABUQX010142320.1, forward strand.
TATATATATATATATATATATATATATATATATATATATATATATATATATATATATATATATATATATATATATATATATATATATATATATATATATGGTGGTGCACACACGTTTCTCATAATTCATAGATGAATACTATCCGCTATCCGCAAAAAAATTAATGCGGATGCGGTTTGCTGGAACCGGAACCGGAAAAAAATGTCAAATTCCGGCCGGAATTCCGGCCGGACCGGAATTCCGGTACACCTCTAATATATATATATATATATATATATATATATATATATATATATATATATATATATATATATATATATATATATATATATATATATATATATACATATATATATATATATATATATATATATATATATATATATATATATATATATATATATATATATATATATATATATATATATATATATATATATATATAATTTATATAAATAAAATATATATATATATATATATATATATATATATATATATATATATATATATATATATATATATATATATATATATATATATATATATATCCTGCTATATATATATATATATATATATAGATCATTTGAGGATGATCAAATTATCCAAATTAGTTCTTTTCGCCAATTTTAATAACAAAACATAATTTCGAATTTAACAATGATATCATAGTTAGTATCTGCAGTATCTAGTGGAGTATTGATTTGTCTAATATAAGAAGAATGGATTTTCGAGACAGTCGGAACATATGAAGACTTTCTTTCTTCGCATAGTTCTAGAGCGACAGGGCTAGCAACCTGGTCCTATACTTTTTGCTTGAAAAACTCCTGGACCAGCATTGGAATCTTATGCGCCTAGAAACACGATCTTCTGGAGAGCTCTGGGAGAACGAGTTTCGATGCCAAATGGAAGAAGATGCTAGTTCCACTGAAAGGGTGAAACCCTACCTGAGTGTATAACTCAAGGACTGGCATCAGAAACCATTGCGCAGAGAAATGTTTTTCTAGAGTGCTCTAGGATCAGGAATTTCGGGGCCAGAAGATGGTAAATAAATGAATAAAAAAATAAATAAAGAAATAAATAAAAAAATAAATAAAAAAAAAAATATATATATATATATATATATATATATATATATATATATATATATATATATATATATATATATATATATATACATATATATATATATTTATATATATGTATATTAACATTTAAAAATAGGCAATATATATATATATATATATATATATATATATATATATATAAATATATATATATATATATATATATATATATATATATATATATATATATATATATATATATATATATATATATATTTATATATATATATATATATATATATATATATATATATATATATATATATATATATATATATATATATATATATATATATATATATATATATATATATATAAACAGATTGGAGAGGGACAATGTGGTTTTAGGGTTGTTCGATGATGTGTGAATAAGGTGTTTACCTATAAAATGCTAGCAGAGAAGTTCGATGATGTGTGAATAAGGTGTTTACCTATAAAATGCTAGCAGAGAAGTTCTCAGAAACGAATAAAGATGTTTTGTATGCTTTCTTGATTTGGAAATTGTATTTGATAGACCGCAAAGAGTCAAGTTAAAGAGTCAAAGTATTAAAAAGTTATAGAGTGAATGGTTTGTTATTAAAGGCGATTAAATCATTATATAAA
>JABUQX010142321.1:0-2500 GCA_015478945.1 Trachelipus rathkii
GTTGTACTTCGTTCAGTTCAATTTGGTGTTTTAACCGTTTTAAAAATTATCAAGTAAATATAACTATATCTTTTCGTCTTATACTTCAATATATATATATATATATATATATATATATATATATATATATATTATATATATATATACTTACTTATATACTATATATATATATATATATATATGCTCTTTTCTCTTTCTATATCTATATATATATATATATATATATATGGTCAGCTTTTCCGAAAGACACATGCATGTAACTAAAAAGCTATAACAGCCACACGAAAATAAATATCATTTAATTAATCAGGAGTTAAAAAATAAATGAAAAATAAATAATAAAAAAAAATAACGCTTTTAAAAGAATTAAGAATTGTTAAAAATGTTGGATATTTTTTACTTAATATTCACCAACGTTAGGAAATACAGAAGAAGCTCGAGTACTCGAGGGAGGCGCGCAAAGGTGTAAATGTTGAATTTTTTTCTGTGCTTTAGCTAAAAGGATTACCCGGGCGTAACAAGATGGATTGAAGTCAGAGGACACTCGGCCACCTGCAGGGGGGACGACGGGGGGGACTTCGTCCCGCATCTGTCTCGTCGACATAAAAAGGAAATAAAAAGAAAAATAACATTTTCTCCAGAGCAAATAAAAACACTATTTGAAGGTAGCTTCTTGCTCTCGTACTGCGAAGATGGAAGGTTGATAGGCGTAGAAAAGCACACTTCGAATGCTAGATTATACTAATATTTAAGGTCGTTATTAATAAATATTAGAATAAAATAATTTTTTAAGTTTCATCGATAGGCCAGCGCCAATCAAAATGTTATTTACATTTCTACACCTTCATTATAGTTACAAGTTATGCATGGGACTTTTAGTTCTTAAACCTATACTATATACATATATATATATATATATATATAACTTATACTCTATATATATATATATATACTTATATATACTATATATATATATATATATATATATATATATATATATACTTATATATATATATATATACTTCTTGCGTGTGATAAACTTCATCTTCTTATATTTGAATAATATATATTAACGGTGATAAGGTTTGATGCTGTCAACGAAGTTTATATTGAGAGAATTTTTCGGTGTAATTTAAAATGGTAAAGGTCTGAGGCATTTAGAAACACCTAAGCAGGAGGAATTGTTTACTTGTTGTAAGCACAAATCTGCCACTTCACACTGTGGATATTGGTCTTATCGATAAAGGGGGGGATCAATAATTTTAAAGATTATACTCTTTATTTTTAATATATATATATATATATATATATATATATACATAACTAACAATATACCTTATATATATACACACTTTTATATATATTTTATATATATATATATATATATATATCTCACTATATATATATATATATATAACTATAAATGTAATTATTTATATATATATATATATATATATTATATATATATAAAAATAAAGATATATATATAACTTTTTCTACACAAATAAATTTATTAAATATTATATATATACTATATAATTAAAATTAATTGTTGCTTGCTATATATATATATATATATTTACTATATATATATATATACATAGCATATATATATATATATATCTTTATTCTACTTATATATATATATAATATATATATATATATATATATATATATAACCTTATATTTATATAACCACATATATATATATATATATATATATATATATATATATAACCTTAACTAATATATATATATATATATATATATATATATATATACTATATATATATATATATATATATATATATATATATATATATATATATATATATATATATATAGCGATGTCACAGATACCATATTTTCGACGCAATGCAGATGTATAAATATCTTTTAAATATCTTTTAATGAGGTTCTACATCTGCAACTGCAAGGATGCGGATGAGAATTCAATATGTTAACTATATATACTTTTTAAAATATCTTAAAATAGCTTGAAATAATGTTTTAAAATAAAAATGTTTTCTAATATACTTTTTAAAATATATACAATTTTAAATTTGCAGTCACAAAATGCATTTCTAAATATTTGAAATATCTATAATTTTGGTTCTGAAATTTCTGCGCATTTTCATACATACTGCAAGTCTATTGTTATTTCTATCATAGTCTATGCTTACGTTACACACACACACACACACACACACACACAAAAAAAAATTTAAAACAAAAAAACACTTATTGGAGAAGGCAAACTAGATAGGAGCTGAAACCAGGAGGTTTTCAACTCAATTTCGGATATTTTTCCTCACTAAATTTTCTATACTATTCGATATGATAAGCGAAATATATTGATTTTATCAGCTTTATTACTCTTTAATTTCTTGTTCATCGTCACTGCTATGTTTAATAAAGTAGAAATTGTCCTTCAATTACACTAGAATCTGTTGATTTTTAATTTTTATCACCTATATGTTTTAATGTTTCAATAACAATT
>JABUQX010142321.1:7500-14552 GCA_015478945.1 Trachelipus rathkii
ATATATATATATGTATATATATATATATACCTATATATATATAGCCAACCTTATATATATATACATATATATATATACTCTATATATATATATATATACTATACTATATATATATTTATATAGTAATATATATATATATATATATATATATATACATATATATATATATATATATATATATATATATATATATATACATATATATATAATGAAGCAAGTACCCCTTTTCTGAGCTATTCGTACTTAACAGGATTGAACCTGAATTTACCGAGATGATGTATGTTGTCCATACTTACGATGGATGACTAAAAAAAGAGAACTGCAGGAATTAACAATGGTAGAACTCTATAGGCACTTACCAAGACAGGATATCCGCGCCTTCCGTCACACTCGGGTATTGAAGGGTCCAAACGGAGAGCACCACAAAGTGAAAAATACTCAGCGCAACAAAGGGATCATTTATTGATAAGTAACTGCATTAACTGCAGTGTCAATATATAACCGATAAAAATACTAGCACTACGAGGCTAAGGAGAAAGGAATTATATATATATATATATATATATATATATATATATATATATATATATATATATATATATATAACATATATATATATATATATATATATACATATATATATACTGTATACTATATATATATATATATGGTTATTTATAAGAGGTTGACTCAGGAACGAAAATCAATGAAAAATGTAACGTAATTTCAATAATTTTAAGGGTAAAATACATTCTAATATAGGGAAGCTAATATATATATATATATATATATATATATATATATATATACTTTCTTTATATATATATATATATATATATATATGCTCTCTCTCTCTCTTTACTCTATAACTATATATATATATATATGGACATTTATAAAGAGGGATGACTAATTGGGAGTGGTATGGGAAAGGTATGATAGGGGAAAACAACAAGATTTCGAGAAGTATTTTTCTTTAATTTCTATTATTATTGTTATTGCATATCTATGAATTTTAATATTTATTAGAATTTTTTTTATAAAATTATAAAATGTATCTAGTAATTATGACATTATTAAGAAATTAACAATTATTATTATTCACATTATTATTATTACATTATTATTATTATTATTATTTATTATTATATTATTATTATTATTATTATGTGTGTGTGTGTGTATTATTTTATTATTATTATTATTATTTAATATGATTTATGATTTGTCTTCTTCAAATATTTTTGATTATTACTATAATTTATGGGAGTATTTTTATTTAAAAAAAAATCCACAACGGACCCGCAAACATAGCGAGCGGGGGACGTGGGGGATGATATAGAGGGGGGGCCGAAGGCCCCACCTCGGGTCAAAAAATAAAATATATAAAAATATCAAATATCAATTTATTATTATCATGGCGTCTCTACAAACTTTACGTACATTCATCAATTAAACTGAAATAAATAGCCTAAGCTTAATCATTTTATAAGACTATAGGTGTGAAACACAAAATATATATCAATTTCTTTTACATTTTTGTTGATTATGAGGCGATACATTTTAGAAAATCCAGCATTTTCAATGTATTTACTACAAAATCATGAACAATGTTTACATTTTCCATTGATCTTGTCGTTCCTGGGTCATGTACTCTTGCTGTAAAATAGCCATATATGGACATATATATATATTATATAACATTACATGTACTATATATATTTTATTATCATATATATATATATATCTATATATATATATCTTATATATATTTATATCATATATATATATATATATATCTATATATATATACATATATATAACAATAATATATATATATCTTTATATATATATATATATATATATGTATATATTATATTTCTATATATATATATATATATATATATTTTATTATATATATTTTTATTATATATATATAATATCTTTTATATAATAATATATATATATATATATATATAATTTAAAGAGAACTATTATCCATATTGACAATAGACCAATTATTATTATTATCCGTCACTAGAATTTATATTTTTCGTCATAGAATAAGCCAAAACTTCAAATAATTTTGGCAAATAATGACCACCATATTCTTAATGTTAGAATTGATGAATTTGAATCATTAGAATAGTGACAACATCACAATTGCGTTTCTTCAAGCAAAAAAAAAATAATAAGCTAATAAAAAATTAAATTATAAACATGAACAAATTAATTAAATTAAAATTAAAAAAGGAAAAATAAATGGAATAAAGAAATTTTACAAATTTACTTATGTTACTAATAAAGATTTTTCTTGATTATATGACTGTATTATTAAGATACTTCTGTGAGGCGTGAGCAGTGTCCAATAACTATACCTCTCCTTTTCCTTTTTCTTTTTCTTTTTCTTTTTTGATGTTAAAAATTTTGTTGTGACACGCTTTGTGTCATTTTTCTAACGATTCGATGGAACATATTTTTGCAGTATATATATATATAGTATATGTATATATATATATATATATATATACATATATATATATACTATATATATATATATATATATATATATATATATATATATATATATATATATATATATATATATATATATATATATATATATATATATATATATATATATATATATATTATATATAAAAATATCATAATAAAGAAATTCCAGATATAAACAATTATTGATTCGCAACGTTTCATTTCCTAGAATTAGTCGTAGCCTAAATAATAAATAATTAATTTCAATTTATTATCCTTTACTATCCTTTATTATCCTTTACATGTGATGAGAAAGGACATACTTAATAATAAAATGAACACTGAGAATATTTAATTTTAGAGAAACACAACTCCCTATGCTCAATGATGATGGAAGCTATATGATATATTTTCAGAATTGCAAATTCTACCTCTGTATTTAATATAAAGACGGGCAAAATCCCAATATATAGCAAGGAATTGGGGATTGCTGATAAAAGCAACTTATAACTGCTAACCTCTGATTAGTTTGCTTAGTGAGAAAAGTAATATAATAAACATTAATGAATTATTATAATAAAAAGAAGGTATGCTAAGACATAAGTTAGGATTAAGATGAGTTCCTTGAAGAAGTTATTGAAGTAGATTACGTCGGGGAAATAAATATTGAAATTAAGTTTTTGTAAGTTATTGAAGTCAAAGATGCTTTCTCTACCTTACTTATATATACAAGAGAAAGATCGGAGGCGAATTGTTGTATAGTCGCCCTCTTTACTTGAAGAAAATATTTGCTGTTTGGTAGAGTTAATTTAGTAATATAATGTAGAATGTTATTAATGAATAATCGAAAAATGGAAGATGTAGAAAAATTAGATGAAAGATAATGTAAATAGAATTAAATACTAAAAGGGTTTTCAAAGACAGCTGCTGTATAGTTAACAGAAACGAAATCAGAGTTAATGCTCTACAGAGAGAAGAGCAGATACAGAAAGAGGAAGCTTGGAAATGAAAAATTCTGCCAAACTCTATATAACACTTCACAGCAAATAACTGCCGAAGCCCCGAAGTGCAGAGAATCAAGAGTCTGAGAGAAAAAAAACAGACCACTAGTCGAACATTCCGGCGGAAGCAATATTGATGTTCAAAATCAAGATTGGAATAATTAAAATGTGTTCTATTTTTCCATGAAAGATGTTTGAAAACTTTGGAGTGAACATGTAAAAGAGATAGAATGATAACTAAAAGGTTGACAGGAGTGTTCTTTTTCCACAATTTGCATTTAGAGAGTGGTTTCGCTTCCAGCAGGATTAAAAATGGAAGTTGATAGGCAGAGTGAAAGCAGTTGATCAAACTCAGAAACACAAATTCTGAGAACCACATGAGAAAATTTATATTGTCAGAACTAACATCTTCTTAGAGAGAGAGAGAGAGAGAGAGAGAGAGAGAGAGAGAGAGAGAGAGAGAGAGAGAGAGAGAGAGAGAGAGAGAGAGAGAGAGAGAGAGAACAAGAGAGAGAGAGAGAGAGAGGAACAAATTCACGTTTTTATAAGAAATTACACTATGGTATGAATGAGGTGAAGGTAGGATGAATGGACATAGATAGCATCATAACCTAATGTTGGAGTTTTAGGTAAATGTTTGAGTGAAGGGTTAAAACCTTAGCAGAAAGTAAGATACTAATGGAGCAACCAGAAAAAATAACTGGAGGGATAAAAGAGAAGTGTTGAAACTTTTAGGAAAATGCCATAATAAGCGCGAAGAAAAAGAACTAAAATTATTATTGAGCTTTCGGCTGCTAAAAAAAAAAAAGTTGCAGAATTCTGGCATAAAAAAAAGAACAGCATGAGTTTTCAGTGTTGGGTGGAGACAAAAATTTTTAATGGAAGAAAAAGGGGTTTTTTAACTTTTTATCAAGAAAAGAAAAAAATGGATTAATTTCCCTCACTTGTATCATATGTATGTATATAATAATATGTGGCATGTATCATATATGTATCATATGTATGTATGTATGTGAGTAGATGGAAATGATTTGAAACCAAATGTGTATGAATCAGAAATGTAACACTAGAAAATAAATATGGTGGCAGAAGCCGCTTAAATAGGAAGTAGAGAGTAAGCAATTAATAAGTAAGTAGTAAGTAGTAATAGAGTAAAAAGAGGGAAAATAAGTGTTTAAATAAGTATAAGTAGACATTCGTTATTTACAAAGTTCTAATGGAAAATATACAGAAAATGAGTTAATAATTTGAAATTATCAACAAATAATTTACTTTACTATACAAATATTAGTGTTTGAAGCTTTCCTCATGATAATACTTGTGAAGATATTAAAATGTTGCTTAGCAGTTCCTATCTTGGCACATTTTTATACATTGATAACACATCACAAAGCAAACAATATATATAAAATATCTTTATAACAAAGGTGAGAACAATATTTTGAATTTCCTTTAAGTTTTGAGCAGGGTTCAGAATGTTAAAATGTTATTGATATAAATTTCCTTTCCTCGATAGCTTTTCGACAGTTATTTGGTCATTTATTAATAAAGGAAGCAAATGGGGATTATAAAACGTCGTTCCAATTACCAAAATCCATTGGATCGTGACGATTCGAATTTGTTGCATTGAGAAAACGAAGAAATATATATTGAAATTGAAAGATTTTCTCTTGCATTGACAAAAAAAATGAAAAGGGGAAGAAAATCAGACTTGTCTTTACAAAAAATGTTTAAAGGGAAATAATTGAGTATTTTTATATATTAATAAACTTTATGAGCTTTCTTGTACACGACTAATAAACTCACATATATAGACATATATATATATATATGTATATATATATATATATATATATAAAGAGTTATATATATATATATATATATATATATATATATATATATATATATAGTATATATATATAGTATATATATAGAGTATGTTATTATATATATATATATATATATATATATATATATATATATATATATATATATATATATATATATATATATATATATATATATATATTATATTCATCACCGTCTCCCACATAGCTGCGGGGTGGTGTCAGTTGCAAGTCCGGAAAGCTGAAATAGTTGTGATCTTTTGGGTTGTTCAGATATCTGAGACCTTTAAAGAAATGTTCAATGTACCACTTTCCTCAAAGTGACCCTATCTTCTGTTTGTCTATTTACTTCGCCCAAACCAGTGCCCTTTACTATAGTGATAGCTTTTATACCGCATCAAGATATCTCCATTTGGGTTTGCCTCTTCTCCAATCGCCGGCTACAATATAAAATCTTTCTCTAAGCGGTGCTCATACCATCTTCGATTCCTTTATTCGTTTTTTCTACAAGACTTGTCTGCTAGTAGCGCATATCTTTTATTCTTGCATTTCTGAATCTGTCACTTCTCTACACCCCACAGATATTTCTTAAACCTTTCATTTCCAAAACTTCAATTCTTCTTTTCAACTTTAAATTTAATGCCCAAGTTCACATCCATACAAAACAGTTGGACACAATACAATCAAATAAATTTATTTTTACTTTCCTTGATAAATTCTCTTTTCCATAATTTTCTAAGACAACTTAATATTCTTTCAAACTCCGCAACCCTATGGTTAACCTCTTCTTTCAACCCTCCGAAGGCCCCAATATTCATCCTAAGTACCTAAAAACTGTAGTTTCTGTTAGGTTTCCCCATTTACCTTTATTTCATCCAACCTAGATTGAGAATCGCCTCCTTTGGATTTGGCTTTGTACTAATTTTCATTACTTTACTTTTAGTAGGATTAATTTTTAGTCATTTTCCTTGGCACACTCGTTCAAACTCAAGCACCAAATCACGCAGTTTTTGTTTTGAATTAGCAACCAACACAGTATCATTTGCAAACAGGGGAACGTTGATCTCCCAATTATTCCAATGTTGCCACAAATCGGATCTTTTCCAATTCTATCCATATTCAAAACTCCATAAAGATGTTAAACAATCACGAAGACATTACATAACTTGTCTCAAACCTATCTTACTTTAAACACCCCCCTTGCTTCCTCTTAATCTTAACGCAAGTCCTATAATACCTATAAAAATCTTTTATTGCGTTTAAGAGCAGTCTATTTACTCCACAATTTACCAATATTTTCCACAGATTCTTTATTTGAACTTTGTCGTCATAAGCCTTTTCCAAGTCAAGGAAGCATGCAAAAACGTATTTCTAATTTTCTGAGTATTTCTCTGCCAGCATTTTCAAGGTAAATACCTGATCCATACAAGCTCGACAATCCCTAAAACCACATAGCTTCTCCACAATCTGTTTATCCGTAATATTTTTAGATTTTTCTGTCAGTACTCGTCCACAATTTTACCTACGATACTCAATAAACTTATTCTTCTGTAATTATAGCACTCCTTTTGTCACCTTTTCCCTTATAAATTTGAACAAGACAGGAGTCTTCCAATATTGTGGTATGTTGCAAACCTTCCCAGCAAGCATTGGACGATCTCATCAGCGACTCCACAACACTGTTACCTTCCATTTTCAACATTTATAC
>JABUQX010142323.1:0-5000 GCA_015478945.1 Trachelipus rathkii
TATATATATATTATATATATATATATATATATATATATATATATATATATATATATATACATTATTAATATATATATATATATATATATATATATATATATATATATATATATATATATATATATATATATATATATATATATATATATATATATATATATATATATATATATATATATATATATATGTAGGTATAAATATATATATATATATATATATATATATATATATATATATATATATATATATATATATATATATATATATATATATATATAAAATAAAAGTGTTGTCTCGTAATAGTTAGTGGGAGGGAGAATATGGATATGAGCTCAAGAAGGGCGAACCATTGAGCACTGAAATGCCAAGTATTCCAGCATCCCTTATATGCCCAATAGGAGTAATTTCTGTCGCATCTGGAACGCTAATTTCCCCCTCCCCCTCCATATATATATATATATATATATATAGTTATATATATATCCATATATATATATATATATATATATATATATATATATATATATGTGTGTGTGTGTGTGTGTGTGTGTGTGTGTGTGTCTGTGTGTCTGTGTGTGTGTGTGTGTGTGTGTGTGTGTGTGTGTGTGTGTGTGTGCGTAAAGTCAAAATGTAAACTTAATTAAAACATCGACGAAAGAAATTAAAAAAACTTCTTCAAATATTGCTTTTTTTTCTTTCTTTTTTTAAATCCAATTTGAAGGTGATAACTAAAATTAAAAAATAAAATAAATAAAAACATCTGAAGAAGACGACCGACAATGTGCGAATTTACCTCCTCACATTATTTTATTATATTCTAAACTTTCTCTTCATAACGAACATGAGCATGAAATTGCGTTGAAGTCTGTGCCTAAGGCGCCGATTTTTAACTTTAGAATAATAAGATCTTTTTCTTCTTCTTCTTCTTCTTCTTCAAACATCGTAAAAAGAGACATTAACATAATTTAAAGTATTTTTTTTTATTTCGTCGTCCTTTTCATTCATATGAGTAATAAGTCACTTCTTCTTCTTTCAACTTTTAACTTCTCTGTCTCTTTAACAGACCAAATTGGGAAGCTAATTCTCTCTCTCTCTCTCTCTCTCTCTCTCTCTCTCTCTCTCTCTCTCTCTCTCTCTCTCTCTCTCTCTCTCTCTCTCTAAGAGGTCAGATTAAACTTTTTTGTCAAGAATTAGTTGAATAAAATTCATTAGAATATATTAAAATGAAATGAGCTTCCAATTTCTCTGCTCAAATGAAAGTATTCTTTTTCATAAAAAATCAATTTCATCTCTGTAATACACACACACACACCTACACACACACGCAGGCACACACATACACAATTATATATATATGGTTATATATATATATATATATATATATATATATATATATATATATATATATATATATATATATATATATATATATATATATATATATATATATATATATATATGACACTTCTAAAGGGGAAAGAGATATTCAAGTAGGGAACATTGAAGAAAAAAATATGGTTAAACCCCACCCAAGCCCAACTTAACGACAACTTCTTAGGTAGGGGAAATCTCACGCTTTTAAACTGAGGAAGGAAATATACAGATGATAGTAAAGAAATTCACACAACAAAAGTATAGATGTGGCTAAAAAGATGGTGCTACAAATAGCAAGACTAGAGTTGATGATCTCCACTCCAAAATTATGACACTCTTTGTACAATGAGAGCTTCGCAACTGTGGTTGAATGATGAAAATCAACTCATTCAAATATCTACTTTTTAAATAGCTATAAAAGAGAGATTTAGCGCCAATGTCACGTTCCAGTGTTAAGAGGGGGGGGGGGTCAAGACAGTTAGAAAATAAGGGGCAGTTTATTTGCTTCTTAGCCTTAGACTCAGTCCTATTCAAAAGATGGTTAGAAATGGAGCCCCTCTTACGTGTGAACAGCACTCAATGCAATGTCGAATAAAACATATTGCTGCTGTAGCTCTGCGGAAGAACTTCCAGCTTCTTCGAAGCTGTCTTTGAAACCATTGTGATACAAGGCTTACAGGATAAATAATTGTTTATTATAAGATCAAGAATGAGAGTCGATGAAGAAAACAGGAAAGTTGGAAAGTGTATTTGAGAAGAAAATATGCATGATTGAGTTTTCCAATTGTGCAAATTCACTAGGTTGAGTATACCCCACAGGGGAACATCATTTTTATCAGCCTTGATTGAATCAAAAAAGTTTAAAACAAGAAGTGACTCTAGATAAAAAAGATGAAAAGTTGAGTCATTGACATAAACATTAGTAGAGTTAGAAGAGCACTTGATGTTCTTGTTACCAAAGAATTAGAATAGAGAAGGGCATAAAAGAGAGCCTTGAGGAACATAACAAGTAACAGGTAAAAGGGACAAAATTACCTCATTTATGCGTACTGTTGTTACCTCCGATGGTCCCTTCTACCGAAGCAGTAATTATTTCATGGAAAATCAAAGATATACCACCATACTATACCAGTTACCAGAATCGAAGTGTCAGTAACGTTTCAAGGATGTCTTTTTTTTTAGAATGACTTGAAGAGATAGAAGAGAATGCAGAGATAAGGATCACGTGATCGGAGGAACTCGCACGAGGAAAGTGTTTAATTAAGAGAATAAGGAGAAGGAATTAAAGTTAAGAAAAAGTCTAGTATTTTGGATTTATTTTCAAGTTCAAGGATAGGATACAAGTTTATATATATATATATATATATATATATTATTATATATATGTAAGATATTTTTGTTTATAGTTATATATATATATATATAATAATATTACATATAACATATATATATATTTGTATTTGTCACCACCACTACGGGCATTTATACATATATATATATATATATATATATATTATATATATATATATATATATATATTTGTGTATATATATATATTATATATATATATATATATATATATATATATATATATATATATATATACTGTATATATATATATATATTATATATATATATATATATATATATATATATATATATATATATATATATATATATATATATATATATATATATATATATATATATATATATATATGTAGTTGAGTGATTAAATAAACATTATCTCCTCTTCTTATCCTTTATAATTTTTATACTTGAAACTTTCGTTTGGATACTTTGAATGAAATACAGTTAAAGGCAAACCAAGTTTCAAAACAAAAATATAAAAAAAATATTCAAAGAAATTTAAATCGTCAATAAATAAATAAAAAAATGTTCCGAAAAGAATTTGAATTTGTATCTCGTGTTTAAGTTTTAAGAATTTTATTCCGGGGGTGATTTTTGCCAAAAGTCGGAAATGAGAATTATTATTTTTCCTACTGAACAGATTTAAATTTTTAAATAAGTATTTGAAATATTTGGTCAAGATCATTCTTTTGAATTTTTTCCCATCGAAATCGGATAAAAATTTAAAAACGTCTTCTCCCCTTTATTATATATTATATACTAAATCTTCATGTATTAATTAAAAGTATTTATTTCGTATTTAATGTATTAACGCTTAATTCACAAGAATTAATTAAAAACTTCATATATATATATATAATATATAAAAAATATATATAATATATATATATATATATATATATATATATATATATATATATATATATATATATATATATATTTGTGCGTATGTTTGTGTATATGTGTGTGTGAAGGTGCGTAGCTGTACCTGTGTTTTATTTTAGTTTTTCATATTTTTAAATTAAAGCCTTTCGTAGAAGTGAAAGAAGCAGATTTGACAAGATGGTTTGCCAATTGAAGTTAAAGACTTTTCTCGACACAGACTCATCATCGTAAGTGAGTCTTGCATTTCTTTTTTCACTAATTGAAAATCTTCTTTGTAACCAAATCACATATATATATATTATTATAGTTATTATATATATATATATATATATTATATATATATACATATTATTACATATTATTATTATATATATATATATATATACATATTATTATTATTATTATATATTATATAAATTATTAATATTATTACTATATTAATATTATTATTATTATTGTTATTTTATGTTACCTATGTTACATATCTATATATATATATATATATAGTATTTATTATTATTGTTATTATTATTATTATTATATATACATAAATATATATATATATATTATTATATATATTCATATATATAATTATTATTATTATATATATATTTATTATATATATACATATATATTACATATATTATTATTATTATATATATATATATTATATATTTTATTTATATTATATATTATATATATATAAGAGCATATATAAATATATATATATTATATATATATATATATATATATATATATATATATATATATATATATATATATATATATATATATATATATATATATTAATAATAATAATAATAATAATAATAATAATAATAATAATAATAATAATAATAATAATAATAATAATAATAATAATAATAATAATAATAAGAATAATAATAATAATAATAATAATAATAATAATAATAATAATAATAATAATAATAATAATAATAATAATAATAATAATAATAATAATAATAATAAGAATAATAATAAGAATAATAATAATAAGAATAATAATAATAATAATAATAATAATAATAATAATAATAATAATAATAATAATAATAATAATAATAATAATAATAATAATAATAATAATAATAATAATAATAATAATAATAATAATAATAATTTACACAAGAGTGTTATGGAAATTAAAAGCTTCTTTCGCAATTATTTAAAGTTTTATTCAGACACTTTCATCTCAACTGTATAAATATTTATTTGTTTCATAGATTATTATTATGAAATTATTGATAATTTATAATGCGCTTGGGTCAGTCTCCATTACTTAAGAAGAGCAAGAAAATTCGTAAACTTCTTAAGAGATCAAGTGACATTCCCATTTTTGCGAATTT